>JASDQU010105736.1:67710-83125 GCA_032191745.1 Picea mariana | reverse complement strand
TGGGCCCTCTAAGAACTGGTGCCACAGACAACTTAGCTTTCAGGGTTTCAAAGGCAGTTTGACACTGCTCAGTCCAGAAAAAATCAACATATTTTATTAACAATCCAAACATAGGTGCAACAATCTTTGTAAATTTTTCAACAAGCCGCCGGTAATACCTGGCATGTCCAAGAAATATTCTCACCTCTTTCTGAGTCTTGGGGGTTGGATTTCTGATGATGACCTCAATCTTTACAGGATCGACTTTTATCCCTTCATGAAACATGATGTCCTAAAACCACTCCTTCAATCAACAACATTTTACATTTTCCATGACTTAGAGACAGGTTCATTTATTGGCATCTCATAAGGACGTTTTCTAAGTTATCTAAGGCTTCCTAGTAAGTGTTTCCATAAACTGTGAATTCATCCATGTAGACCTCCACACAATCATGAATAAGATCAACAAATATCCCTAGTATTGCTCATTGAAATGTGGCAGGAGAATTACATAATATAAATGGTAAAACCCTATAGGCATAGGTGCCCCAAGGACAAGTAAAGGTAGTCTTGTCCTGGTCCTCGGGTGCTATGAGAACATGATTGTACCCATTGTACCCATCTAAAAAGGAGAAATAATTCTTCCCAGACAAGGTATCTAGAACTTGGTCAATGAAAGGAAGAGGAAAGTAGTCTTTCAGAGTGGCTTTGCTGAGTTCCCGAAAATCAACACAAAATATCCATTTCCCCGTTACTTTCTTTGGAACCACTACAAGCAGGAATACCCACTTACTATCGGAAATGGTATAAATAAATTTGACATTTAATAACTTTTCTAAATCCTCTTTTACTATATGTTTGAGTGTTGGGTTCATCCTTCTCCGGGGTTTCCTAACAGGTGTTACTTCCCCCTAGGTATATATGTGATGGATCCATGTGTTAGGGTGTATACCCTTCGTGTTAGTGTATTCCCAGGCGAAGGCTCTAGATTTTTCTTTAAGGATACTTACTAATTGTTTTTGTTGGTCTGTATCTAGCCCATAGTTTATATGTAAACATTTCCCTGGACTAATCGCGTAGGGCATAGTATAAGACATGGAATACTCATCTATATCAAAGATAAAATATTTCGAAGATAAAATGGATGGGTCCAATTGTTCTTGAAATTCTTCCCCAAACATGTACTCAAATTGGGGAAAATATTATGGAAAATCCACACATGTGATAGCATAAATAAACTGGTTTAGCACATTTTCCATTGTGTGATCCTGAAGTGCCCAAGCATGGTCAATTGGCAATACAGGTTCTTCCCAGTCCTCATTCTCATATGGACATTCAAGCCACCATATATTCTCCCTGATAGGTTGAGTTGGAGGGTAAATGGTGAGCTTCTAGATAGAGAGCCCATTTGAGATGGTCCTTTTTCCCTCTCTACAACCAATAAATTCATTAGTTGTGGCTAGCCAAGGGCTTCCCAAAATGACGGGATGGCCTTTGGTAGGATCCTTTGAGTGAATGACAAGAAATATACTAGGTATTCCCATGAGGCTAAAGTAACCATGACATCATCTAAAATTCCTTCAAGTATAACCCTAGTCTTATCTACTAATTCCAAAATGGTTGGGGTAGGCCTAAGAATAGGTTGTAATTGTAATTTTTCCAAGGTAGTAGTGGTCATAACAATGATGGTTGTCCCTAGGTCTATGAGAGTGTTTCCAATGGAAACCTCAGTAATGGTTATGGTCACTATGGGGTTTCCTGGGTTCCCATATTTTTCTAGCTCTGGATGCTCTGATATGTATTCAGAAAGTCCTCCTATCAAATGTACTATAGGAGGGTCCTTCTGCTTCCTACCTGGATTCTTAATGCACAATGATTTGACTACCTTACTGTAGATTGGAATGTCTTTAATGGCTTGAAGCAGGGGAATCTTGACAAAAATATTCTTCAATTCATTCAATATGTCAAATTTCGGTCAGGTGGTAGGTTTCTCGATTACCAATTTGTCTGAATAAGGAGGGGCCTTTGTAATTTGTGAAGGTTCATTTTAGGGAAGCTTGGGTTATTGGTTTTTAGGAATAATAACATCTTCCCACCTAGTGTCATCCGTGGGTTGTTTGGTGGTTTCTTCTTCTTCTTCTTTCTCTTGGATGACTACTGAAGGCCTCTACTTGTCCAAAAATTTTCTTGAACTTAGTTGAATTTCCTGTAATGGAACAGGGGTAATGACATACATCGGGAAGGCCTACATATCAACATTCTAAAGAGGTTGAGGGGGATTATTATTGGGATTGGGCACTGGTTATGCTGGTAATGATGCCGGTATTGGGGATCTTGTATTTTGATATTGTAGCGATTGTTGTAATGGAATAGGAGGTAAAGGTGGTGGAACAAAACCTGGTAGAAGATGTGAAGTGCTCGGTGGGAGCTGAGGATAAGGATGGTTGGACATAGGGATAGGTGAATCTTGAGGGTTTCCTTGGTTATGTCCTCCTCTCCATCCTTGAAGCCAAGGATGTTGGTATTGTGTAGACCAGTTTTTCCAACCTGGTGAGTTCCACTATTGTTGTTGTTGATAATAGGGTGGAACTTGAGATTGTAGATCTCGGTATGTGGGTTGGTTCCTAGGCTGCCATGGCCTCCTAGGTACATAAGAGGATTCCCCAGGATCCCCACTCCTATAAATGGCTAAAAAATTGGGCAATGATGGACATTTCTTAGTTGAATGGTCTTCTGTATAGAATCCACAAACTGAAATGTATTCTAATGGGCATTCCCTTGAGGAATGCTTCCTCCTACATCTTGGGCAATATATTCTCATTGCGGCATTGTCCTCCTCTTATTTCTTTTTAATTTTTATTGTGTCCAACTGGGAACCTATTTTTCTTAAGATATTTGTCTTGAAGTTCTCTAAAAGGTTCCCTATCTCGTCTCTTGTGATACCACCTGAAATAACTGGTTTTAAGTTTCTTTTATAAGGGTCCTGAACATTCTTTCATGTTTTAGCTCTACTCCTTGAGTAATTATTACACGTTTCACATATTTTAGAAAATGGTTTATGTGAGATGTCACCTTATGCCATCAAGTTAAGCATCTCTAGGTATTCTTCTGAAATTCCCTTAAGGAAAAGATCCCTAACTTGATCCTCTGGGAGGTCATGGTATTTTAATTTCTGGGAGATATAACCAAATTGTTACATATAATTCTTGAGGGTCTCGTCTTCTAATTGTTGGATTTTAAAGATGTCATTATGAGACTCCTTGGTCTTGCATTACTCTTGGTATTTTTTAAGAAATATATCTTTCATGGCTTCCCAGGACCTAACACTGGATTCTCCCAACCCCATGAACCATCTTAGAGCAGATTCCTTGAGGGTGGCAAGAAAGAGTTTTAGTTTATAGGCATCTTGTAAGTAGTTGTAGCTTCCACATAAGATGTTGAATTCAAATAGGAAGGTATCTGGATCTTCACTACTTTTACCACAAAAGGTAAGCAGTGATGAGAGAAAAATATTCTTCATGTTGATATTTGGGGTGGTGTCCAAAATTGAAAACCCAAAGGTAGTTTCGGTTTGGTTTCCGACTTCTTCTTCCTTCTCTTGTCTTACATTGTTATGATCCTCTTGATCATCCATGTTGGTTTGGTTTCCAAAAAGAGAGTACCTAGGTGGTTTTATCTTTGAAGAGAACAAGATTTCCCTTTGATGGAAATGTCTTCCTACTGATTGGATGTCTGGGACTCTACTCGAGCCGGTTGAGACTATTGGTGCCAAAGTTTCTGTGTCAGTTTGAGATATAATTACGTTGGATGAACTACCAAACAAAATATTCACCTGTTCAGGGTCTATGATGTCCTCAAAGTTAGGATCTCATGGTGGTGGTGTAAAAGCAAAGGTTGTATTGTTTGGTTCTGTGGATGGCTTGAGTGGTCTTGCCTCCTGTCCCAATATGATTGATGCTTCAATTTCTTGTTCTATAGTGCTGCCTGTGTTAGTCTTTTCAGAGACTATTTTAGTTCTTTGAGTTGACCTAGCTCCTTTTTTTTGGTATCGTTCTGTGGATCTTATGAGTGGAACGTTCCTTCCCCTAAAAGTATCGGAAGGAACCTTGGTTGAAATGTCTGATTTAGATTTAATATATCTACCTTTTGGATCTCTAGGTCTATTCATGAAAGTAAACAAAAAAAAGAAGAAAAACTACCATTGGGTTTGGGGGAGCCTGCAATAGCATATGCATAGGTTCTTACCTCTCTGTAATGTCCCCCACCTCTTAGAGAGGTGATGAGGAGACTCAGTGGCCTGGGCACCCCCACTAGGTCATAGTCTCACACTGAGGGGGAAGGTCAACTAGGCTAAAGTTATATTTTTAAGTTGACTTGAGAAAGAAAAAGGATAAAAGGGGTAAAAGATAACTAAATAGAAGAATAGAGGTTAACTCTAGGAGTTAACCTCACTCAACGAAAAATTAGAAGGAAAAAGTATAAGTAAGAGGCTAGGGCACACCCATTATTCATTCTGGATTTGATATATTGCTTGTTATAGTTCTTGAGCATTCAGTTTGGGGGTTTTGTTGTGCAAACCCTTGTGAGAAAATCAGTGGTGAAATATCCACTCACCTTGTTCCACAGCTTGGTCTTAGGCATGAAATATTCCTTCACACCATTCTATTCTCAGCATATCTCCTTCTAGCGCTTCAAAAGATAGCAAGGTCGTACTGTTTTGGAGTTTCTAGCAAGGACGCACCATACCATTGAGAAGGGTTTGATCTAGCCAATTAGAAGGAGCGTTGGGTATTCTATCACTTGGGTTTTACTTGTAGGTTTTCCATCATCATCTTGAGGGCTTTTTCGAAGAGTTATCATCACTCAATCTTCAGCTACAATCTGGGATGATTTGGAGGTTAGGAGGACATCCCATTATTCTATATTTCTCAGATCTAGAGAGATCTACTTAAGATCTGGATCTGAAACTTCTCCCACGAGGTTCTTATTGCCCGATCTACATTCTTGGAGAGTTTCACATCATTTGGAGGTCTCTTTCTTCAAGGGCGAGTTGCCTAGGGTTTCAACTATTCAGGAGAGCACAACTCCCTTAGAAGATCCAGCATTTGGAGAGGTTGGCACTGGATGTTGGGCTTGAGACTTCAGGAGGGAGATCCTACTTCCCTGATCTATCATCTATCCAGGTTTGAGCTCATTTGGAGACTTCTTCCATCAGAGCCGAATTGTGGAGGGTTTCATCCTTTTCTTGGAGCATGGCATTCTTCAGTTGGAAGGTTTGGCATTCAGATATGATTGTATTGATCTCTCATCCAGCCTTTGGAGGTTATTTTGTATCGACAGAGAATTTTGTAGCAGCTCATATCTATTGTTTGTACAACCATATGATAGTGCCAGATCGGCTATCTATTGTATTGACTCCATATTACTCATAATAAAAGGTTAGATCCTTGCTCGTGCTTCTATATCTTGAATGTATTGTGATCTTCATGTGTTGGATGAATCTTGTATGAATGCACTTAATAACTCAATAAACACCTGCACATCAACAAATTAGTGGTAGTTAGTGATTCCAAGCGAAAAATTTGGCTTGGGATCATTACAGTGGTATCAGAGCTTTGATCCTCCAAACCTGTGGAAGGATCGGCGCATGCAGAGGTACAATGGTATTTTTATGGGTCAAAGGAAGAATCCAAGCAGTGAAACAGAGGCCGAAATGGAAGGGTCAGGGGATGACCATGAGCCTCTAGGATTGGCTCTCATAGCAGTCGATTTTGACAAGTTCCAACAATCCGTCAACCGCATATAAAGCACATTGGTCAACACTTGGGTGAGTACCATGAAACCAGCAAAAGGGGACATGCCTAAATCTCTGAAACTTTGAAGAGGGTTGACGAGAACCTATAAATAATGAACAAGAATCAATCCAAGATAAATGAACTTCTGATGCAAGTGACCCATCAAGGGAAAGAACCCTGATACGTATGGGAATAAGGAGGCTGGTGGATTTGGTGGAGTACATGAGGAGATCAGATATAATCCAGAGATAGATTTGATCAAGGAGATCTTGAGCTACATTTCCGGGAGCTCACCCAACTCAAGCAAACATGTACAGATGAAGTATATATTGATGAATTTCAGAGGTTGGTAGTTATGGTACAAGGTATATCCCTGACCAGGCTCATGATGCTTTTCACAGAAGGGTTGATGGAACCCTTGAAGGGTTGGGTAAAGGCCTTCAAGCCCAACAACCTACAGGAGGCCATTTGGAAGACGAGGGATTTGGGTCCAGCTGCTAAACCTAAATTCATACCCAGACCACCTCTTAACAGTGGACAAAGAGGCCAAACACCTCCAATGAATCAGGGAGGACGTGACCCTAAAGGTTTTGACAGGGGCAGTGGCAGGATAGATGACAACACCAAGAGGGAACTGAGGAGGAAGCAACTCTGCTTCTCTTGCAAGGAACCATGGAATCCATCACATAAGTGCATGGGATGTGGTCAAGTTCACTACATTGAGGTCACTTCAGACAACGAAGAGGAAGATGAGATTGGCCAAATACATAACATGGAGGAAGAAACCACTGAGGCAGTAGAGGAGGAACAGATCACAGGACATGATAGTATGGCCACCTTGGCATCTATCAGTGGGGTACCCAAGTATAACACCTTCTGAATGAGGGGGGTCTTGCAGGGTCAAAGAGTTTCGGTCTTGATTGATGGAGGAGCTTCCCTCAACTTCATTGATGCAACATTATTGAAGAGGAGGCACATACCCACAGTAGAATTTGAAGGATTCAAAGTGGAGGTTGTAGGAGGAAGCACTATGCCCTGTGACAGATATATTTCGGGCATGAAGCTTACCTTGGGTAGGCATGAGCTGATATAGGACGTCTATGTCATGGACCTTCCGGACACCAACATCATCATAGGAGTTCAGTGGCTCAGCACATTGGGGCCTATCACCACCAACTACAAAACCATGGAAATGTCATTCACAGAGGAGGGTGGATGAAAGGTAGTGCTTCGGGGCATGACAGAGAATGTTGCAAAGGTAGTCACGACCAAGAGGATGGAGGCCATCTTTCAGAGGGATGAGATAGTATATGCGGTCGAATGCAGGATTGTGACACAAATGGATGAACAGGGCAAGGTTCACTACACTTCAGAGATCAAGGAAATCCTTGACAGACGCCACAAGGTGTTTGGTCCTATTCCTCCAGGGGTTCCACCAGATAGAGGATTTGAGCACATTATTGAGCTGAGGAAGGGGACAAACCAGTTATCACCACACCATACAAAAATCCCAAGAAGTACAAAGATGAGATAGAGAAGGCCATCAAGGAACTTTTGGACATGGAGCACATCATGCCCAACAATAGTCCTTTTGCTTCTTCAGTCATGTTGGTGAAGAAGAAGGATGGCACTATGAGGATGTGCATTGACTTCAGGGCCTTGAATAAAAAGACCATAAAAAAAAGGTACCCAATACCAAGGATTGATGAACTGTTGGATGAATTGCATGGGGCCATCTACTTCACTAATATTGACCTTCGTTCTGGCTATCATCAGATCAAGATGAGGGAGGAAGACATCTCAAAAACAACTTTCAGATGTCATTACGACCATTATGAGTTTTTGGTGATGCCCTTTGGGTTAACCAATGCCCCTGCTACATTCCAATCATGTATGAACCATGTGTTCAATAAACACCTGAGGAAGCACCTGTTGGTATTCTTTGATGATTTTCTTATCTACAACAAAACATGGGAGGAGCATCTTAGGCATTTGGACCAGATTTTGTCAATCATGGAGGAACAGTCGCTATATGCTAACGAGTCCAAATGTGAGTTTGGAATGACAAAGGTCCTTTATCTAGGACACATTATCAGAGCAAAGGGGGTATATGTACATCAAGAGAAAATTGAAGCCATCATGGAATGGCCTACTCCTAAGACACTCACAGAGTTGAGAGGATTTCTGGGAATGTGCACATATTACGGGAAGTTTGTCAAGGGTTTCTCTCAGCTATGTGCACCCTTGACCGATTTGACTAAGAAGGGAGCATTCAAGTGGGTCGAGGAGGCTCAAATAATGATGGATAAGATGAATAAGGTGATGAGTATGTGTCCAGTCTTATCCCTTTAAGATTTCAGCCTCCCATTTACCTTGGAGTGTGATGTGTCCGGGAAAGGAATAGGGGCCGTACTGATGCAGAAGATGCACCCTCTTGCCTACGAGAATTGGAAAATCAGAGGTCCTGAGCTACTCTACAGCATTTATGAAAAAGAAATGTTGGCTATCATGCATGCACTAGCCAAATTCCAACAATACTTGGTAGGAGCTCGGTTTGTGGTCAAGTCAGATCATAACAGTCTCAAATATCTATTGGAACAGAAGGACTTGAACAAGAGGCAACAACAATGGGTAAGCAGAATATAAGCCTATGACTTTGACATTGAGTTTGTCAAGGGGAAGAACAATGTGGTGGTTGATGCCTTATCCAAGATGCCATCCATCTTTTCCATAACAGAGGTAACAATTGACTGGAAAGACCATCTAGTGATTGAGTATGCAAAGGATCAGTTTGCATGCCAACTACTAGACAGACAGGTACAAGATGAATATTTCAAGGTTATAAATGACCTCATCTACTACAAAGACCAAATCTTCTTGGTTCCTAGATCAGCCTTCAAGGATAAAGTATTGCAGGCGTTCCATGACTCACCAATGGCAGAACATCAAGGGATCAACAAGATGTATAGGTAGGTGAGAGAAAGGTTCTCTTGGAAGGGTCTCAAGGAGGATGTGATTAAGCACATCAAAGAGTGTGCTACATGTCAGGCAAACAAGGATGAGCACAAGCACCCAGCAGGGCTATTGCAACCCTTGCCCATTCCAGAGCACAAGTGGGAAAGCATATCCATGGATTTCATCATCGGGCTACCAAAGACGCAAGGGAAGGACTGCATATTTGTAGTGGTGGACAAGTTAACAAAGTTTGCACATTTTTTCACCATATCTACTGACTTCAGTTCAACACAGGTGGTCGAACTATTCTTTAGGGAGATTTTCAGGTTGCACGGCCTACCCAAGACCATTGTTAGCGATAGAGATAGCAGGTTTATGAGTACTTTATGTCAGGAGTTATTCAGGTTGGTTGGTACGACCTTGACCCCTAGCACTAGCTATCACCCTTAGATAGATGGATAGATAGAGATAGTAAACAAGTGGGTGGAGGGATACCTCAGAAATTATGTGGCAGGGCAACAGAAAGCATGGACCAGATGGTTGCATCTGGGAGAGTATTGCCACAACACCACCCAGCATATGTCCATTGGCATGTCACCATTCAGAGCCTTGTATAGCTATGATCCTTTATCATTTGTGGATATTGCGTTCGGTGACAGCAGGGCACCTATGGTACAGGATTGGATACAGCAGAGCCAAGACATTCTCAAGGAACTGAAGGATCATCTACAGAGGGAACAAAACCAGTAGAAGGTCCAAGCAGACAAGCACCGAGTTGACTGTACTTTTGAGGTTGGCGACTTAGTCTATCTGAGGCTGCAACCATACAGGAAGGCTTCCATTAAAAGAAGCGGAGCGGAGAAACTACAACCATGTTTCTTTGGGCCCTACAAAGTCAGCAGGAAGATAGGGGTCGTAGCTTATGAGTTGGATCTTCCACAGGGCAACAAAATACACAACATATTCCATGTCTCCTATCTTAATAAAGCCCTCGGCCAACACATCAAACCTATTGAGGTATTACCCCCCATGGATGAAGAGGGATAGCTTATTCTGATTCCGGAAGAGGTATTGGAAGTTTGAGACAAGAGGCTCATAAACCGAAGCATCAAGGAGTACCTGATCAGATGGAAGGATTTACCCATTGAGGATGGCACCTGGGAAAAGGAGCATGTGGTCAGAGAAGCAGGTTTGGAATTGCTTGAGGACAAGCAATTTCAAGTAGGGGAGACTGTAATGTCCCTCACCTCTTAGAGAGGTCATGAGGAGACTTAGTGGCCTGGGCACCCCCACTAGGTCATAGTCTCACACTGAGGGGGAAGGTCAACTAGGCTAAAGTTATATTTTTAAGTTGACTTGAGAAAGAAAAGGGATAAAAGGGGTAAATGATAACTCAACAGAAGAATAGAGGTTAACTGTGGGAGTTAACCTAACTCAACAGATAATTAGAAGGAAAAAGTATAAGTAAGAGGCTGGGGCACACCCATTATTCATTATGGATTTGATATATTGCTTGTTATTTCTCTTGAGCATTCAGTTTGGGGGTTTTGTTGTACAAACCCTTGTGAGCAACTTAGTGGTGAAATATACACTCACCTTGTTCCATAGCTTGGTCTCGGGGATGAAAGATTCCTCCACACCATTCTATTCTTAGCATATCTCCTTCTAGCACTTCAGAAGATAGCAAGGCCGTACTGTTTTGGAGTTTTCAGCAAGGGCGCACCATACCATTGAGAAGGGTTCGATCTAGCCAATCAAGAGGAGCGTTGGGCATTCTATCACTTGGGTTTTACTTGTAGGTGCTCCATAATCATCTTGAGAGCTTCTTCGAAGAGTTATCATCACTCAATCTTCAGCTACAATCTGAGACGATTTGGAGGTTAGGAGGACGTCCCATTATTCTATATTTCTCATATCTAGAGAGATCTACTTAAGATCTGGATCTGAAACTTCTCCCAAGAGGTTCTTATAGCCCTATCTACATTCTTGGAGAGTTTCACATCATTTGGAGGTCTCTTTCTTCAAGGGCGAGTTGCCTAGGGTTTCATCTATTCAGGAGGGTGCAACTAACTTAGAAGATCTAGCATTTGGAGAGGTTGGCACTAGACGTTGGGATTGAGACTTCAGGAGGGATATCCTACTTCCCTGATCTATCATCTGTCCAGGTTTGAGATCATTTTGAGACTTCTTCCATCAGGGCCAAATTGTGGAGGGTTCCAGCCTTCTCTTGGAGCGTGGCATTCTTCAGCTGGAAGGTTTGGCATTCAGATCTTCTTGTATTGATCTCTCATCCATCCTTTGAAGATTATTTTATATTGGCAGAGCATTTTGTAGTAGCTCATATCTATTGTTTGTATGGCCATCTGAGGATTATGCCAGATCATCTATCTATTGTATTGAATCCATATTACTCATAATAAAAGGTTAGATCCTTGCTTGTGCTTCTATATCTTTAATGTATTGTGATATTCATGTGTTGGATGGATCTTGTATGAATGCACTTAATAACTCAATAAACACTTACACATCAACAAATCAGTGGTAGTTAGTGATTCCAAGCGAAAAATTTGGCTTGGAATCATTACACTCTCATCTTAAAGTTCCCCCACCACCAATCTAATGCTAAGGTCTAGAAATGATCTATTTCCTAACTATTTCCTACCTTGAGACAACTCCCCGGAAACGACGCCAAAATGTCGAGCTATTTATATGCTAAAGAATTCGACATAAATTATCAACCCAGGGAGTTCATAATCTTACAAGGTGCAAGAAAAATATATGCAGGATGAAAGCAAGCTAGCCTAATCTAATGCTTGAAAAAGAAACATGCAACTGAAGTTGAATCTAATTAGAAAAGAAGGAAATTGCATGAAATAAATCTAATTAAGAAGGCATGAAATTACATGAAATGAATCTAATTATGAAAGCAGGAAATTGCATGAATAAATCTAATTAAGAAAGCATGAAATTACATGAAATGAATCTAATTATGAAAGAATGAAATTGCATAAATTACACCTGGTTGAAGAAGCATGAAATTGAATTGCATGAAATTACATAAATTAAACCTAATTGAGAGAGCATGAGATTAGACAAAGGAAAGATCATCTATAACACAAATAACAAATAACAAATGACAAACATATGTGAGCTCACATAAAATCTATATTAATAACTCAAAATAAGAAATCTATTATGAAGAAATCGATCTAAAATGCTATTACAACATGATCAAATCCATGACTAACTCATTATCTCAAGAGAAAACAATAACTATCTTTTTCTCTACTTTCTTTCTTCCTCTCCTTCTCTCCTCTTCCAAAATGAGGAGAGAGCCCTCGTATTTATACATGAGTTCTTTGAAAAGAAGATAAGAAACTCTTTATTACAATTCCACTTTTCTCTCAACCAATTTTCTATATTTACAAAATATTTAGCCCTTCAAATCCTCTCCACTTTTCTCTCAACCAATTTTCTATAATTACACAAATCCTCTCATGATATTCCTCCTTGAAATTAGCATGAATTATCTCCTTCAAATTATGAAAAGATGGAGAAAGCATTCGAGAAACTTTTGAATGCTCCTTGGTTGAAAGCTTCAAATATCCCTACATTACAAAGCTCACACAAATCTTTGAGATATATATGAAAAATATGTCAATTTTTTAATATTTAATCACAAATTCGCTTTTAATACTAAACTAAATGAATTGGAAAGTAATAAGGCTAAACCCATATTTAATTTATGAAAATGGTATTAATGAATGGTTTATGGAGTGGTTGAATATGGATAAATGTGAAGAATGGTGAAAGGAAATATGATGAAAATGCAACAATTTTGAGACTCAACACAACGCGGGATGGTTAGGTGAAGGTAGGGTGAACGAGAGTCATAAGGGCCGTGAGAGGATGGGGCAGAGCGAGGGGTGGATGGGTGGTTGAGGTGGGTGCAAGGGGGTGATTCTAAAAAATTCTCACCCTCCCCCAACAAACATGAGAAAGGACAATCAAATATCGGTTGATGACAAAAATGGTCTTGGATACAATAAAAATTAAGGCAATGAAAAATGGAGCACCATTTACAAACATGAGAAATGATCACCCTTCTCAAAAGAAAAAGGTGAAATTACAAAGAAATTACAGGTCATGAACTTTGTTAAAGAAGGAAGTTATAGAAGTAAAAAGGAAGATGAAAATCAAAAGACAAATCTCTCAAGACAAAATAAATTCAAGAATGTTAACACCTTCAATGGATATTTGTTTTCTTGTCATAACTTTGGCCATAAAGCAATGGATTGGAAGAAACTAGAGAAAGGATATATAAGAAAATCCAAAAAATCAATTAGATGTTGGAGATGCAATTTTGTTGGGAAAACAACAAAATTTTGTTATACAATGAGATGTTACAACTATGATAGGTTTGGGAACAAATCCCAAAGTTGCAGTAGTTCAAAAAGTCAATCCTTAAATAAGTCATTCAAGTCAAGGAGAAAACCTAATAAAATTTGGAATAAGAAAGGAGATGACGAATCTCCAAAAACACAATTAGAAAGAAAAGGTCCAAAAAGAAGAATATCTCAGAGAAAGATATGTAGAATAAAATATGAAGGAGAAATCAAGAAAGATGGTCTTACAACTAAAAATAAAGAAATTAATAACAAAAAAATTATGGGTGAAAGTCCTAATAAGGAATGTGAAATTCAATATGAAATAGATCAAGATCAAGAAAGGGAAGTCCCTCTAGAAGAATATGACACAATCCTGATGATGTCATAATCCTTTATCCAAAGAAAGAAAAATCATTGATAGGGAGAGTTGTAGAATACAAGAAGAATAAAATGGACAAAGGAGAGCATCGCCTTAGGGGGAGTATAACCTCAGAGGGAACAAGAAAATATCATTTTTTTTTCATTTTTGTAAAAAGGGGAGAAGAGAAAAAGTAGCAGAGAAGTTCAAGAGGTATCAATCAACAAAGATCAATTGAAAACAAAATTGGTATTAGACAAATTGGTATCAATCCTCAATTTATATTCATGTGAAATATCAAAGAAGAATAAGAAGCAGATAAAAAAGATCAGTTAGATTCATACTCTTGTTCTATTTGATAAAATAAATTCAGTAAAAACTTAGAGGGAGTATTTTGGTTATCAAATAAGAAATTAATTAGATTAAGGTTTGAAAGACTTGATCACTACAAATGGGTATCATTGCAGGTTGATATCAAGAAGACTACTTATTTGAACACAAATATCCCAATGGACTGAGATAATCAATTAGTAAATTCATAGGGGGGGGGAATAGTTAGAGCCTCACTCTTTGTCATTGATGTCAAAGGGGGAGAGAATCAGTAAAACAAAGTTAAGAAGAAAACAAATTTGATATGAGATAGAAAAGAATATCAGTGATAGAGGGAGCAAAGGTATGAACTCATTTTTGTTTTACATATATGTTGCCTTCTTTGAACTCTAAATATTTGAGGATAAGATATTTGAAATTGACTTGTCAAAATATTATTTTTATTCTAATGAAAATCTCTTTTAAGGTTCTCTGGTTTTTGGGACCATCTCTTTTCTTCCTATAAATGTGATCAAATATATTTCATGGATGTGATGAATGTGAGATTTGTTTCTATTTATAATATTATAATATATGATTTGTATACATTATTTCTTCCAATTTTATGAGTGAAGATTCATGGTCCTTTTCTCAAGAATTGTTTTTGTGTATATATATAAATTTTATTTTAATTGAGCGATAAGTATTTTGGGGCTTGCTTCATAGAATTCTCCTACTTATAAATATTGTCATGAAAGAATTTCAAGAAAGATCTTTAAGAAAAATTCAAAGAGGAGTACCAACTCTATAAAAATGCAGGGGGATTCATATATTTGTGAGGTTGTTGTTTCAGTGTTAACAGACTCTTGAAACATCAACAAGTTCATAACTTTTGTGATTTCTGACTTTTATATAAGCATGAGATATTGAGTGTGTTTCTCCTATGCATCTTATGATATTAAATGAATGAAAGCATTTAAAGCTCTTTGATTTTAGACCACCATTCTATTTTCCATCTTATGATTCTTTCTTTGAATCTCTTTCCTTAGTACATAAATGAATGGATTTGATGGAATGGATGCAGTTATTATATAATGAGGTTATTATTTTTCTATTATAATTTATTTGTTATCCTTTCAATTATTTTACCACCTAGTCCACTCATAGGTGTAGATGATATGAATGTTTAATCTATTGAATAAGTGAATTGAAAAATTGAGTGAAAAAGAGTACCACCTCTATACAAATTTAGGGAGGATCTTAATAACTTCTTTAAGAATACCTTAGGAGGTTGACTCTAGTGCCTAACAGGAAAAGAGATCAACACCCTCCTGCACCACATTCAATATTGCCTCATATGATGATGCTTGACTTGTACTGGAAGGTTTACAACCCATTGCTTGCAATGAGTGACAGGTTGTAAACTTGTCACTACAAGCAGGGTGAGGCCCTATGGGGTAGCGTGGAATGCAATGGGGAAGGGTTAGGAGAAGGTAGGGTGAAGGGGAGTCACAAGGGTCATGAGAGGATGGGGCAAAGTGAGGGGTGGATGGTTGGTTGAGGTGGGTGCAAGGGAGTGATTCTACTAATTGCTCACCCTCCCCCATCAAAGCCCCCTCCTTTTTTACAAT
>JASDQU010105735.1:80550-92799 GCA_032191745.1 Picea mariana | reverse complement strand
TAATCGGCATTCTTGTTGCATTATGTTCTTTGCCTCTAGATGTTGCGATTCACGAAACTCCGATAAGGGGTTAGATCAATGGTCCATATCTGAGCTTGATTCAATGGCTGTGATTGAATCACGATTTTGCATATTGTGATATCGAGATTCCTGTTGCATTGTATCTTTGACATCTCCACCACGCGATCCTCGAAACTCCGACATGGTGTAAGTCTTCTGACATCACACGTGTTAAATAACTGCCACGTGTCACCCTGATTCGTGACTTACATGTGCTTGGCATGTTGAATCAGTATGACACTTTTCATTACCTGGTTGTGCCACATGTTCCTAGCTAACGTGGTTTGCTGACGTAAGTCGGATCAAACGGTCCAGATGTGATCTTGATTTGACGACTCAGATTACGTCGCGATTTTTCATATCGTGAAATCGAGATTTCAGATGTCAATAATCTTTGACATGTCCAACTCTCGATCCCCGAAACTCCGACAATGGCTAGTATCAACAATCCAGAATCAATCTTGATCTAACGGCTCAAATGAAGTCGCGATTTTGCAAATCGCGATTACGCCAGCTTCTCCTTGTAATTTAAAGAGCGTGCAGGTTATCCTTGATCCAATGATGGCCGAGTCTTGCACTTGGATCTAACGATGGAGCTCTGTCCTCCTCTTCAGTGCGCTCGTCTTGTCTTCATTCAAATATGACGGCCCTTGTTCTTTTGGGAAATTTGAATGGGATTCAACGATCACTGACTCTTCTCCTCCCAATTACTGTTGCACTGCTAGTCATTGTTGTTGTACTTAAGCCATCACCACTAATGTACTTGCCATCACTGAAAAGTATACGCTGCCTGTAATTATGCTAACAATCCTCTGTACATTCTTCTTGTACTCATGCCATTCATTGTCTGTTACATATTTTCCAACATCATCTCCCACTTCTGGATCTCTCGACTGGATTATAAGGCTTGTTGTACTCCTCGGAGTTCAGTCGTGATTTGATCATACAAATCCTCTTTCTTTGCTTCTTGCTTCTCTGTTATCTCCAGCGAAAGCATCATTTAGGGCTGCTATGAGGAAGTCTAAGTCATCATAGGTGAGGACGGTATGCATCTTTGTCATAGTGGAGTTTGATTTCTTTCAGGAGGAAGGTTTCAGAGGCGAACCTTTCCTCTTTTTCAGGGGATCAGCCTCATCACCCTGTTGTTGCTCGACCTCTATGTCATTCAACTTTGCATCATCGCCTCCTTTCTTGGGTGAGATGGAAGTGGTCTTCATGAATTCCCTGTCTAAATCATGGACCTCTTCGGTCTTCTTTGTCTTGCTCGGCCTGGGTGTATCCTACGCATTTTCTGGACTATCTATATTAGATATCTCCACAGGGTCTCTTGGAATGAGGAGGTCCTCTGACCAGTCCTTAGTGACCTCCTCCAAGTCCTCCTCTGTTAGCTTATAATAGGATTGAAGTTGTTGCTCTTTCTCTTCGGCTCACACTGTGATATAAATGAAATGGCGATATGCATTGAACTTCATCAAAGGCTTGAACCTGTGTAAACTATTCGAAGTTATGAGAGGCTCGGACTATATGGCTAGCTTCAACTGGTTGTAGTATGTATGGAGCATGGAATTTGACTATCATTTCTTATTCATGTCACCTGAGCACCAAAATGTACTGAACTTCATGGCCAATGGTTCAAATGGATCGATGTCTGGGAAAGTCGCACCTTCTGGAATCTCCCAGTCGATAAAAGTGATCAGGATCAATAGCCAAGTGAAGTGGAATTCATACCCTTGATCTTGGTCTTCTCTGTAGTCAAGTTCTACTTCGTTCACCAGGTATTGCACCCAATTCATTTGTAGGCCCTCCGTGCACTTCCCTGCGAGGTCGACTACAAATCCAATCACTTGGGTGGGTCGATTCTTGCGAACCAAATTCCCTGCAATCATCTAATAGGAGAGGCACACTATGCCACTCTGTATAGAAGATACCTTGTAGCCTCGCGTTCATTTCTCGACATTGCCATAAGTTTCCTTGATCCTTTGAGCGAGAGCGCATTCCATCACTTTTCCAAGATAGAAATCCTGTGGGTCGGGTCTTTGCACACTAAGCCCAGTGATCTGATTTATCAATGTCAGATCCAATGTTGTGTGATGGTTTAACCATAGATAACCTCCATGGTAACAATATTGCAGCAAATTGACACATGCATTCACCTCCTGGTGTCATCCGAAGTGCGGAATCTTCATAAAGTTTAGCAGGGTGGACTGCGTGAGGTTATTTCATGACTGAAGGACAATCTTCAAATTCTTTCCCTTTGTTCTGGTTAGGTACTTATGTAGGGTAAGCATGTTGTAGACCTTCCTGTCACCGAGGTTGAAGTCGCTAAACTTCAATGCTGTAATCTTATCTTGGTTTGTGTGAACTACGTGTATCCCCTTTGGGAGGTACGCAGTGACCAAGGCGTACTCAAAATATCTAGGTACATTTTCGTGGTTTACAACACTGCTCAAAGGTGGTATATAGGTAGGTAATGTTCTCGGAATCAACTTAGCATTCGCGAGATCACCCTTATGCTTAGTTCACTTCTCATCTGATGGTTAGGATGGTCTGGCTCAAGCAGTTGATGGAGAAGTTGGCAATCCTCTTGTGGATGATTCTTGTGTACCTGTAGACATCAACATGACTCTTTCAGTCATCAGGTCGATCAAAAATTCCTCAACAACTCTTTCTGCAGTGCTCAACTCGTCTAACATACACGCTCGGGGTTAAAAATCTTAGGTTCGGAGGGGGTAGCTTAGACACAGTAATGAGAGAGAGAGAAGAAGCATGGTGATCATGGTATAAACTCAACATAGTCTGTGGGCTCAAATTCTCAATTGGAAAAAGTGTTCTCGGTGCGTGGCGCGGTGGGATAAATAGGTAACTCGACAACGAGTCACTTACAACGGGTATGAAGCCTCCATTAACTTGTTCTATCCGTTATGGCGTGTTCCAATGGTCAGATGGTGAGTTGGCTGGCCATAAATGGATTTCTATCCATTTGAAGCATTGATCTAATGGTTATAACGTTCCCCAATGGATATATTTCTTCATCATGGCGAAGTGCCATGTGTCATTGTTCTAATATCCCAGCGAAGCTCCAATTTTGAAAATTTTCCTTCTGTGAGGTTCCCTCTGGAACATTCTGTAACTTTTCAATCTTATCCCTCTTCTTACTTAGCTTTCTATCCTTTTTTCTAGTGAGCTTTGTCTATGTATGTCTTTTTCCATTCTGATTCTTATCTTCTTTTAAGATAGTCACTATGCGTTGTTGAGATTCTTTCTTGGGATTCAAGGGTAGTACTTTTTCTTTATCTGGGATAAGTACTTCAGTCTTCTGTTGGTATTCCAAGGTTCTTGCAACTTCGACATCAGGGTCTCTGGTGCTAAATAGCTTTAATATGTTCTCTTGTTCTGTAATCAAATGTGTGATCCTTCTAGTCATGAATTCTTGTAACTCCTGCTTCTGTTGTTCTAACACTGCTTCTTCTTATTTCGTTCTGGCCTGGTCTCTTTCAATCCAAGGGATGGATAGAATAATGGTAAATGGGGTGTTTACTTCAATAAATTTAATAATCTCAAAATCTTCTTCTGTCGAAGTTCCATTAACTTGCATAGGTACACGAGTGAGCTTCCCACATAGGTTTACCAGTTTTCCTCTGAATAATCCTATTCCTCCTAATGAAGGATTCATAGTAAGCTTCTGTATAGCTTCCCAAGTTCTCTCTATCATGATGTTCACCTATGTTTCCTCATCTAGAACACAGTCAATGTCGAAGTCTCCTATTCTTGCTTCAATGCATTCTTTTTCTTTGAATATCCCCAATAAGATGATATGTCGATGGTCATTCAAGGTTTCTTTCATATGTAACAATACTTTCTCTTATTCTTTCTGGGATTCTGCCATTTCTAGATCTGCCTTAGGGTTTTCTTGGTTCATATTCATTCCCTCAAGCTTAGCAATCATTCTAGGGAAATCCAACACATCATGGTCCATATCTTTGCAACAAAGACAACTAGGTCTCCTTCTAGGGCATTCCTTAGCAAGATATCTTGGTCTTCTGCAACTGTAATAGAGGGTTAATCCTCTCTTTCTTTTAAATGATCCCCAACCTTTCTGGTACTGTGCACTAGGATCATAGGAGATAACCTGCAAAAAATTCTTTCTAGTATCCTGCATCCACTTTTTAGTCCAAACATTCTTTCTATGCATAGGTATAACATATCTTTTACTATTCTTGTCAGATCTATTAATATCAAATCTTCCTTCATCTATCAATACCCTAGTTTTCGAACTAGGAAAGACTCTATTAAACATACCTAGATCCATACTCTAGAAACAAAATTTTCCACTTATCTTACTTCTACAAAGCACAAAGCTTCCAGATCTAAAAATTTTCACTATTCTTACCTTTATCAGAGAAAAGAGATTGCAAATCTTACCTCTTTTAATCAGAAATTCTCACTTTTACCTTTCTTAGAGCACAAAGCTTTCAGATCTTTCTTCTCTCCTTCAGATCTGACTTCTTTTCTTCAGATTGGGCTTCTTTCTTTGAGCACAGAGATTTATAAATCAAGTAGAATACTGCGCACTAGAGCGACAGATCTATGCACAGAGATTTCAAAACTTCAGGATGAATCTTTTCACAAAGCTTCTTCTTTCTTAGTTCCCAGCAATCACAGTTTCAGTCCTGGCAACAGAACCATTTTTTGGCACAGGGGCAGACCAAGGGTTCAACGCTACAATAGCACACCAACAAAACCCTAACTATTGTCCCATTCAGCAACACCTGCGAATAAGATGAAGTCTCACCCGAGGTAGAGGCAGGGGTGGTTGCGAGACTCAGGCGTCTGCAACCTTAGCTGGGACAAAGATATGTGATTATGATACTTAATAGAGAAATTAGCACCATCGGATCCTCAATATGCAATCAATATCTACTTCACTAATAAAACAGAGCTTCATAGCATTCACACTGATCTAAGGTAGTTAAGTACTTAACACAAACATATGTATCAGATCTAGCAGAAGCAAGCACTAAGAACATTCATAGAAGTCAGATCTAACATTCTTACACATCATTAGCACAAAGCATGAACAGATTTATCTATCTCTATCAAAGCACTTAGCAAGAGAGTCATAAACATATTAAGACAAGAACAAAGTATAACAACACAGTGTTTACGTGGTTCACCCCCACCCTGGGGCTACGTCCACCAACTCTTCTTATTTATTGTCTTTATTCAATCGGTTACAAGCACAAAGCCTCAAAAACCTTATTCCGCACAGGACAGAAGATCTGTGCATCTCGCTAGATCCTTCTTCCTTTCATTTCATCACTAAGCCTTCCACAATCTTGCTACAATGACTTGCACTTAGCTCTACAGGTCTCACACAGTATGCACAAAGCCTTACAATTCCTGATCACACAGATCCAACTCTTGGCACTTAGCCTTCTTACATACTAACATCACATAGATGCCTTCATTCTCTTCTCTCTTTTACATTGCCTATACATCTATTTATATATTACAAAATAGGCCTAAACATGAGTAAACCCATGAGCCAAAATCCCAATCCCGTTACATAATCCCAAAAACCCAAAAAGGGGTCGAGATCCCGCGATCTCTGCTTCGTCTTGGGCTCCTCCTTCGACAGGCTGTCGAAGTCCAAAAATAGGTCAAACTTGACCAGATATCAATAAAACCTGGTCAATGGCCAACAAAGGCCATTTACAAAATCCTTTGTGGTCGTATTTCTGGATGAAATCTTCATCTTTATTAAAATATGGGAGGAACATTTGAAGCAAATCCAACAAGTCTTGGGAACTCTGTGACAACACAAGTTATATGTCAATTTGGAGAAGTGTTCCTTTAGCATGTAGATAATTCAATATTTGGGATACATCGTGGATGAGCAGGGTGTGCATGTGGATCCATCCAAGATCCAGCTCATTCATGATTGGTTGGACCCAAAGACATTAACATAGCTCCACTGCTACTTTGGCCCCACCAAATTCTACTGCATGTTTGTGTTGGGGATCTCTCATGTCACTTGGGCCCTAAGCCAGGTGACCAAGGGTGGAGCCAAGGCCAATTTTGTTTGGGTTGCGCCACAAGAGAAAGAATTCGAGGATTTGAAATTTCACCTCTACTTGGCACCAATTCTTATTGTTCCAAACCTAGAACAACCATTTGAGATTGAGATAGATGCTTCATATTATTCTATCAGTGAAATCCTCACTCAGCATGTGCATCTGATAGCCTTTCAAAATGAAACATTTCTTGATATTGTTCGTAGATACTCCACCTACGACAAATATATGTACTTCATTGTGCATTGATGTCGAAAGTAGAAGCATTACATTATGGGAAAGGAAACCATCATCCACATTGATCACATGCCTCTGTAATTCTTGCAAAGACATGAAAAGTTACATAATTACTACCATCAGAAGTGGTCCACGTACCTGCAACAATTCCACTTAAACATCAAGTACAAGAAGGGAAACACCAACCATGTTGTAGACTACCTCAATCAACCCTTGATTTTGATGATAACCATAGTTATTAACTCTGGTGGGCATGAGACCTATGAGTGGCCATAATTATACAACATTGACTCTGACTTTGTTGCTACCTATCATACATTGAGCACAGGAAAACAAGTTCCATACTTTCATCTCTAAGATGGATTGTTATGCCATCTGAGCCATCTATGTGTTCCTTTAAGCGAGCATGCAAAGTTGAATTGGGAATCTCATAATAGTCGGACGGTAGGACACTTTGGTGTGGAAAACATAGTGGCAGTAATGCAAAAACATTTTTTATTGGCCAAAGCTTCGATAAGATGTCATCAAGTATATCGGATCATGCATTGCCTGTACCATTGCCAAACCCTCTATTAAGAAGCAAGGGATATACACTCCTCTTCCTACTCCTGATAGGCCTTGGGAGTTCATCTCCATGGATTACATATTTGTTCTACCTTCAACCAAGCATGGTAATGATTGTGTCTTCATGGTTGTTGATCGATTCTCTTAGATGGCAGTTTTGACACCCTGTAAGAAGAGTATCACAACTGAGGCCACTGTTAAGCTCTTCTTTGAGCCTGTTTGGGTTCATTTTGGGCTCCCATAGACCATTATTTCAGATCAAGATAGTAGTTTCATGAGTACTTTCTGGTCCATCCTATGGTCGATGATGGACACCAAGCTGACCAAATCAACTTCCTTCCACCCACAAATTGATGGACAAATAGAGGTAATCAACAGAATGATTGTTCATATCATGAAGATGTACAATTCCATACATCCATGCACATGGGATGAGATCCTTCCTTATGTTCAACATAGCTACAACAAATCCCTCCACAAATCTATTGGCCACATACCTTTTTAGGTGTGTTTGGGGTTCCATCCATCGTCCCCCTATGAAGTAGCTCTGCCTATTGCAGTTGCATAGGAGGATTCATCCCATGCTTAGAATGAGGTTGATCAAGAAGCCAAATTTGTTGAATAAATCCATCACATCCAACAACAATTTCATGATATTTTACAGAAATCCAATGCAAAGTGCAAGCAGTGCCATGATCAACATGAGGTACCACACAAGTTTCAAGTGGGAGATAAAGTATGGTTGCATTTGTAGAAAGAGTGCCTAACAGGACCCCATCGAAATCTTCTCCCACTCCGATATGAGCCTTACACTGTCACCAAGTTTGTGGGTGAGAATTAATTTGAATTAAGTATTCCCCCTTTCCTTGGCTTACACCCTATACTTAATGTGGAACAACTGCGACCATATTTCCCGCCTCTCCTGGACACTTTGGACATGGCCAAGCACTTGGACCCTACAAAAATCAATCCTAACTGCATTGAATAGGTGAAATTTTATTGGATCATGGACACGAAGATGAAGGTCACCCGCCAACGAAACATCCAACTCTATTGGGTCATCAAAGCCAAGCAGTTTCTTCACCAGGAGTCAGATTCAACATAATTTTTTGCATCTGGTGGAGGAAATCGATGCAATGAGGACCATTGGTTCCTAATGGGGGAGGAATGATCCAAGTGTATATTCATGGCCACACACCTATTCGACTAATTCAGAATGGTTCCACATATTGGCAGTTTTTCTATAGTTTTTTTGGGTCCCAGACTTTTGGGGTCATTTTTAGGCCCTAAACAATGTTTTTTTGGCGCGACCGTACCCAACATGTAGCTAAAGGAAAAGGTTGGGTCATTTGGAATGTGTAATTCTTAGCTAGACTTTTCTGATGGGCTACCGAGTGCCCCAAACAGAGATTGTATGCAAAATTTGCACCCCCGAGAAGTTGATGTATCAACTAACCACATCGAGGCCCACAAATT
Source organism: Picea mariana (assembly GCA_032191745.1). Taxonomy (NCBI): domain Eukaryota; kingdom Viridiplantae; phylum Streptophyta; class Pinopsida; order Pinales; family Pinaceae; genus Picea; species Picea mariana. Next base: position 84,388 of record JASDQU010105735.1, on the reverse strand, counting down.
GTTTGGTGTTTCATCTTCTAGGGTTAAGGTTTTGGATGTGTTTTATCATTTATGATTTATGTTAAAATTCCTTTTCGTCCTCTTTTTAATCATCTTCTTGTGAATGAGTGTACCCAACACATATCTTTCTTCAGGGATAAGTTACCACCATTCTAGCTAGTTTGTATGCTTTGCACTTTGCAATCTTTTGAATTCCATTCATTAATAGAATCTGAGTTCAAATGTATTATTTTGTTTCTTGCAATATTTATGTGTGTTTATTTGTTATATATTTTTACATTACTATATATTTTTGGTAGTTGATAGGTTCAGAAATATGTGCATTCTTCAACCTTGTAAAAAGACCATGAAAGAACAAGAAGCAACAAACATGTTCTTTGAAAAGGTTTGGGTGCACTTTGATATACCAAGGAGCATCATCTTAGATAGGGATACCATATTTCTCAATTCCCTTTGGACTACACTTTGGGAGAATATGGACACCAAGTTCAAGAGATATACAACTTTTGATCGATGAATAGATGAGCAAAAATAAGTAGTCCACATGACATTGGTTTATTTTTTAATGGGTTACAATTAGAAACATCCAAGACCTAGGATGAAAATTTGATTTATATTCAACACTCTTATAATAAATCAATCCATGCTTCCATTGATAAGTCCCATTTTGAAACCTACTTTGGGTATTTTCCACCATCTCCCTTGGATGTTGTATATGAAAATTAAGGAGCCGGAGCGATGGAAGACATAACAAGAGATGCATTGAAAGAAAGAAAAAATTGTTGAAAAACTAGGCAGATCCATTTGCAAGTACATGAGACATTGAAAAAGTCACAGGAAAAGAACAAGGCCCAACATCATCATCATAGAATTGAGAAAACATTCAAGGTGGAAGACAGAGTCTAGTTGCCTCTAAACAAAGAAAGGCTACGGGGTCTTGGTAAGAATATCAAGGCTTTGTAGTATGGTGTTTTTGAAGTATTGGAGAAGGTGGGTGATAATGTGTATAGACTCAGTCTACCCCTCTAGTTGGGTTTTCTCCCATGTTGGGTTTCCCAAGTCACATCTTGTGTTCATTTATGTGGATGGTGTGTTCATTTTCTTGTTTCTTGCATTTTAGTTTTAGTTATTTCCGTAATTTTGAGCACTATGTTAGTAATATTAAATATGAGATATAAGGTAATAAATTGTATAATAAAATATTTCATAATATTGTAATATATATTTTTTTGAATTGTTCTAGCAAAATATCCATGGAAATTTACAGATCAAATAGTGATGTATCAGAGAAAAACTACTCAAATTGTATAGGTGATAAAAAATAGGCTAATAACAGTAAGTAAGTGTGCCAAGTCATTAACGATATTATAGTTGTGTGCACCCTTGTGAGTATATTATTTGTAATATGACATAAAGACGCATTTTTTACATGGGGTGTGGGGTTGACATTGGATCAAGGGATTTTCAAGGTATTGTTGGTGGAGGATTAGGAGTCATTGCATTTTATCATACCATGTGTGGGCATGCCATATGCCCAATTGCAAGTTTGAAGGTGAATCTATATTGCATTCATGTTCATGTTTTGAAATGATAAATCCCTTGGTTGGGAAGAAGTAGAGGGCCAGGAGGAAACTAGGGTTTCCTATTAGCTAGAAAAAAATCCTTGCCGAGGAAAGGGATTTTTCAACACTATAGATTGTGAAGAACTAGCATTTTGTTGTTGGGTGGTATTGTTCCCTTGTAGAAGATTAATTCCTGAACTACTAGCTAATGAATTCAATCTATGAAATTCAATAATTTTAAGGTAGTGATGGTCGTAATTCCTATATTTATCACAAAGTACACAGGGAATGTTGGTCCTCGATTGTTTTACTTTCCTTGCTTGGGTGGGTTGTTGGGGTTAGAATTTTAATTTTGATTTTTGGTATTAGGGTTGCTCCTAGCATTAATGATCTAATTAAAGGTGGAGCACCCATTAGCTCCTAGAACTGATTCAGGTTCTTGTTACCTTTATTCTCCTCCTTATTCTATTAATTTGGGGGATTGGTCATGTTTTGCTAAGAAAAAACATGACTATATTAGGAGCAAGAAGGTTGATGTCAAATGGGGAAAAGGAGGGTTGTGGGGCTGAGGGCCCTAGTAGAGGACCAAGGAAAGGGTAATATGGATTATAAGATGGAGGGACATTATATAAAGTGTTGGGACCATATGATGAGGACACACCATCGTTGAAGGATTGACCATTATACATGGGGGTGTATACCTATTAGAAGGCATGCGTGTTTGAAGGGAACACACTGACACCTAGATGGAAGGGTCATGATCCTATCATAATTAATGTTAGGTTTGACAAAGGGAATTTGTTGTAATGCTTGTATAAAAGGATAGGTTGGTTTTGATAGCTCCGTTGTAGTTATTTACATACTAGCTAGTACCAGGGAAGAAGTTTATTTAGCCAAACTAGTTGGTGGCATGTGCAAGGGACCTAATAATATCATTGGCAGCATGAGATTCCTTTAGTGTAACTTGTTCAAGGGATGATACTGCATGGAATCAAGAATGACTGAGTATAAATACCTTGACTAAGCATAAATAAGGTCAAAATATTATGTCTTGAAGGTGGCCTTGTCTTCTGAGTGAGTCATGGTGGTGGTCACATCTTTAGAAATAATAGGGATGAGATACTTCATAAAAAATATAAGAGGATGGGACCTTTGATGTCAATCTTACATAGACTACATAATTTATTCCACTCATGGATGTGATCCGTGAGATGAGTCATAGAGGTTTGGCACTATTCAATGAGGATATTGACTGTTGTATCATGATGGACCAATAACTAACAAAAAGTAAAAAAAAGAACTTGATTAATAACTGAAATGTTGTTAATATTTTTGTTGTAATTATGGAAGATATTCTTGTATATTTGTTTTAGTCAAACATTTAAAAGGTTATTATAATTATATTGTACAAGTCGACTCAAGAGAAATTATTATATTACTGGAATTTTACTTATAATTGTAAAAAGCTCCATTGTGGCTAGTCGGCCCTATTTTATGGGTTAGTTAGGTCAAGAGTCATGTCTCTTCAAGAGAAATTGTTGTGTATAAATAGAGGATAGGTTCCTCTCATTTGGACATGCACTCACACACTTCTCTTATGCATCTTGGAGTGCATAAGAAGGTCTAACGCACAAGTCTTGGAGACTAGTTCTTTTGGTGTTTTGGTCTTGGTCTTTCTTGGATATCTATAGCGCATCATTTTATTGGTTAAAGGAATCTATATTGAGGATTTTGGTTGTTGTTTTTTCTCCCCCATGAGGTTTTCGCAAGATAATCTTTGTGTTCTATTGTATCTATGATTGTCTATCTTTTAGTGATCCTACTACAGTTACTATTGGATTAAGTAATTGTAATTATGTAACTAGAAAAATTAAAATTCCAATATGGTATCAGAGCAGGCCTGAATAGAAGCCAATTGCAAATCTAGAAGCCTAAAAGGGAGTTTTTTTCAGTCTAGAGACATTTTTCGGAATAACCAAGACCATCATAAGGCAGGATGACTACCAAAACAAAGATCGATGAGAAGCTAGATGGATTTGATAACTTTAGGGCCTGAATGTATAGAGTAACCCTCCTTGAAGAACATGAACTGGATAAGTTCATTATAGAAGAGGTTAAAGAACCTCAAGGAGATGAAGCTAAGGAAAAATATAAGAAGGACATGGTGAGAGAAAATAGGATTATTGTAGACTCCATTAAGGACCACGTTATCCATCATATATCATCATTATCTTCTCCAAAGAAAATCATGTACACCTTAACTCATTTGTTTGAGA
>JASDQU010105735.1:61952-80526 GCA_032191745.1 Picea mariana | reverse complement strand
CGGGCTCTATATGACGTTTGGAGTTTTAAACTGAACACATAACCTGTCAATTAATCATGAACGTATCTGTTGCTGAGAGGGAATGAAACTCCGTGCGACCGTGACTGACTGTCATTGATTAGCGTAGATTTGGAGATGACGTGCTAAGGATAATGCGCCGAAATTTGGAACCTTTAGGTCGAAACCACGAACGATCATCATGTCATCCAAAGCGAGCTTATCGGCGGTTTGAAACTTCCATCATTGCAACGTTTTGACACATGGCTCGTGCGAAAGCATGAGATTTCTTTTTGCTTGACCAAACTCTTTCGGTGGTTGCCTTGTATTTCAAATCGGCCATTTTGCTGATGAAACCGAACGCTTTCGGTGGTTAATGAGCACGCCGGGGGTTCGCCCAAACCACCGAAAGCTGTTGTTTTTCCAATCTCTTGACAAAACCAAATACCAAAGATTTTCTTGAACTATGAAAACAAAAAACTAGCTTAAGAATGCGACCAATAGCTAAGATATCCTCTACAAAGTTCAACCGAAAGAATGGTTTTACTTTGGGAGTTAACACTTAGCACAAACATATGGATCAGATCTAGAAGAAGCAAGCACTAAGCACATTCATAGAAGTCAGATCTAACATTATTACACATCATTAGCACAAACCATGAACATATTTATCTATCTCTATCAAATCACTTAGCAAGAGAGTCATAAACACATTAAGACAAGCACAAAGCATAACAACACAGTGTTTACGTGGTTCACCCCCACCCTGGGGCTACGTCCACCAACTCTTCTTATTTAATGTCTTCAGTCAATCGGTTACAAGCACAGAGCCTCAAAAACCTTATTCTGCACAGGACAGAAGATCTGCGCAGATCGCTAGATCCTTCTTCCTTGCGTTCCAGCACTAAACCTTCCAAAATCTTGCTACAATGACTTACACTTAACTCTACAAGTCTCACACAGTATGCACAAAGCCTTACAATTCCTGATCACAGAGATCCAACTCTTGGCACTTAGCCGTCTTGCATACTAACATCACATAGATGCCTTCATTCTCTTCTCTCTTTTACACTTCCTATACATCTACTTATATATTACAAAATAGGCCTAAACATGGGTAAACCCATGCGCCGACATCCCAATCCCATTACATAATCCTAAAAACCCAAAAAGGGGCTGAGATCCCGCGATCTCTGCTTCATCTTGCACTCCTCCTTCGACAGGCTATCGAAGTCCAAAAATAGGTCAAACTTGACCAGATATGAACAAAACCTGGTCAAGGGCCAACAAGCCCCCAACACTCACCTATGACTCATCCCGAGTCACTCTTATGTAGGAAGTTCTGCTTCGAATGATTTGAGCTTGGCTCGAACTTCTTCAACTTGCTTCTGTGCTACGCGCTCTTTTTCAGCAAATTCTTGAATGACTGCATCATTCACAGGTCCTTCCAGGTGCTATTCTGTCGTGGTGCTAACCTGCTCTAGTTATGCTCCCTAGCCTTCCACCTCTGTAAACAACTAATAGGCCTTATCTTGTACCAGTTGGAGTTTCTGAGTTATCTCCATAACTCTGCTTTGGATATTATGGATTTGTTGCTAGGTGGTTCGCTACTCATGAGATCTTTTCATTCTCTCCATAGTTGACAGAGACTCCAGCTGCACATGCAGTGTTTTTGTGTGTTGCTTCGCTTCCTAGAGCTCTGACTCCAGTGCCTAAAACTCTGGGTTCTCGATAAGTTTCTCATATGTCTGAGCACTGTAATCAGTGAATTGCTTGCATTCTAAGGTAAGGGCCTTCAGTATCTCAACTGCGCTATGAGCAGTGGCTTCTCGTTGGTCTCTTACTTCTTGTGGAGTCTCTGGTACAGTGCATAGCTCTAAATCTTCTATGAACTATTGGAGCTGTTGGATCACTTCTTCAAGTTGTGCTACTTGCTTCGTGACTTGATCCTTTGCCTTTACTTCTACAACAGTCATAGAGTGAAGTGCTCTGTTGACCATTTCCTTCACTTTGAGTTTCTCGGTGAGCAACAGTTCCTTGGCTTGCTGCAGTTGTGCCTTTTCTTCATCGAAATTCTCTTGGAGAGCACACTTTTCCTGTTCGTTAGCTCGGCATTGTTCTACAAGTACTCCCTATACTTGTACCAAAGCCTGGGTGACTTGCGTTGTTTCCTCTTGCACTTGTCTAAGATGAGCTTCAACTGTATCATCTATTCGGTGGATTTGCACTGGATCATCTCCCACTTCTAGATCTCTTGGCTGGATTGTAGGGCTTGTTGTACTCCTCAGAGTTCAGTCGTGATTCGATCATACAAATCCTCTTGCTTTGCTTCTTGCTTCTCTACTATCTCCAGTGAAAGCATCATTTAGGGCTACTATGAGGAAGTCGAAGTCATCATAGGTGAGGATGGTATGCATCTTTGTCATAGTGGACTTCGATTTCTTTTAGGAGGAAGGTTTCAGAGGTGAACCTTTCCTCTTTTTCGGGGGATCAGCCTCGTCACCCTGTTGCTGCTCGACCTATGTGTCATTCATCTTTGCATCATCACCTCCTTTCTCAGGTGAGATGGAAGCAGTCTTCATGGATGCCCTGTTTAAATCATGGACCTATTCAGTCTTCTTTGTCTTGCTTGGCCCGGGTGTATCCTACGCAGTTTCTGGGCTATATATATTAGATATCTCCGCAGGGTCTCTTGGAATGAGGAGGTCCTCCAACCAGTCCTTAGTGACCTCCTCCAAGTCCTCCTCCGTTAGCTTATAATAGGATTGAATTTGTTGCTTGTGCTCATCAGCTCACGCTGTGATATAAATGAAATGGCGGTCTACGTTGAACTTCATCAAAGGCCTGAACCTGTGTAAAGTATTTGGAGTTATGCGAGGCTCGAACTATATGGCTAGCTTCAACTAGTTGTAGTATGTATGGAACATGGAATTTGACTGCCATTGCTTATTCATGTCACCTGAGTACCACAATGTATTGAACTTCATGGCCAATGGTTCAAATGGATTGATGTCTGGGAAAGTCGCACCTTTTGGCATCTCCCAGTCAATAAAAGTGATCAGGATCAATAGCCAGGTGAAGTGGAATTTATACCCTTTATCTCGGGCTTCTCTGCAATCACGTTATAATTGGTTCACCAGGTATTGCACCCAATTCATTTGTAGGCCCTCTGCGCACTTCCCTGCGAGGTTGACTACAAATCCAGTCACTTGGGTGGGTCAATTCTTGCATACCAACTTCCCTGCAATCATCTGATAGGAGAGGCACACTGTGCCACTCTGGATAGAAGCTACCTTGTAGCCTCGCATTCATTTCTCGACATCGCCATAAGTTTCCTTGATCCTTTGAGCGAGAGCGCGTTCCATCGCTTTTCCAGGATAGAAATCCTGTGGGTCGGGTCCCTTCACACTAAGCCCGGTGATCTGATTTATCGATGTTAGATCCACTGTTATGCGACGGTTTAACCATAGATAACCTCCATGGTAACAAGACAGTAGCAATTTGACACATGCATTCACCTCCTGGTGTCGTCTGAAGTGCAGAATCTTCATAAATTTCAGCAGGGTGGACTGCACGAGGTTATTTCATGACTGAGGGATGATCTTCGAATTCTTTCCCTTTGTTCTGGTCAGGTACTTATGTAGGGCAAGCATGTTGTATACCTTCCTGTCACTGAGGTTGAAGTCGCTAAACTTCAATGTTGCAATCTTATCTTGGTTTGTGTGAACTACGCGTATCCGCTTTGGGAGGTACACAGTGACCAATGCGTACTCAAAATATCTAGGTACGTTGTTGCGGTTTACAACACTGCTCAAAGGTGGTATATAGATAGGTAATGTTCTCGGAATCAACTTAGCATTCGCGAGATCACCCCTATGCTTAGTTCGCTTCTCATCTGATGGTCAGGATGGTCTGGCTCGAGCAGTTGATGGAGAAGCGGGCAGTCCTCTCGTGGATGATTCTTGTATACCTATAGACATCGACATGACTCTTTCAGTCATCAGGTCGATCAAAAATTAGTCAAAAACTCTTTCTACAGCGCTCAACTCGTCTATCATACACACTTGGGGTTAACAATATCAGGTTCGAGGGGGGGTAGCTTAGACACAGTAACGAGAGAGAGAGAAGAAGCATGGTGATCATGGTATAAAATCAACATAGTCTGTGGTCTCAAATTCTCAATTGGAAAAAGTGTTCTCGGTGCGTGGCGCGGTGGGATAAATAGGTAACTCGACAATGGGTCGCTTACAATGGGTATGAAGCCTCCATTAACTTGTTCTGTCCATTATGGCATGGTCCAATGGTCGGATGGTGAGTTGGCTGGCCATAAATGGAATTCTATCCATTCAAAGCATTGATCTAATGGTTATAACGTTCCCCAACGGCTATATTGCTTCGTCATGGCGAAGTGCCATGTGTCGCTGTTCTGATATCCCGGCGAAGCTCCAATTTTGAAAATTTTCCTTCTATGAGGTTCCCTCTGGAACATTCTATAACTTTTCAATCTTAGCCCTCTTCTTACTTAGCTTTCTATCCTTTTTTCTATTGAGCTTCATCTCAGTACGTCTTTTTCTATTTTGATTCTTATCTTCTTTTAACACAGTCACTATGCGTTGTTGAGATTCTTTCGTAGGATTCAAGGGTAATACTTTTTCTTTATCTGGGATAAGTACTTTAGTCTTCTATTGGTCTTCCAGGGTTCTTGCAACTTCGACATCAGGGTCTCTGGTGTTAAATAACTTCGATTTGTTCTCCTATTCTGTAATCAAATGTGCGATCCTTCTAGTCATGAATTCTTGTAACTCCTGCTTCTGTTGTTCTAACACTGCTTCTTCTTCTTTCGTTCTAGCCTGGTCTCTTTCAATCCAAGGGTTGGATAGTAACATGGTAAATCGGGTGTTTTCTTCAATAAATTTAATAATCTCAAAATCTTCTTCTGTCAAAGTTCCATTAACGTGCATAGGTACACGAGTGAGATTCCCACATAGGTTTACCAATTTTCCTCTGAATAATCCTATTCCTTCTAATGAAGGAATCATAGTAGGCTTCTGTATAGCTTCCCAAGTTCTCTCTGTCATGATGTTCACCTATGTTTCCTCATCCAAAATACAGTCAATGTCGAAGTCTCCTATTCTTGCTTTGATGCATTATTTTTCTTTGAATATCCCCGATAAGATGATATGTCAGTGTTCATTCAAGGTTTCTTTCATCTGTAACAATACTTTCTCTTATTTTTTCTGGGATTCTGCCATTTCTGGATCTTCCTTAGGGTTTTCTTGGTTCATATTCATTCCCTCAAGTTTAGCAATCATTCTAGGGAAATCCAACACTTCATGGTCCATATCTTTGCAACAAAGATAGCTAGGTCTCCTTCTAGGGCATTCCTTAGCAATATGTCTTGGTCTTCTACAACTGTAACAGAGGGTTAATCCTCTCTTTCTTTTAAATGATCCCCAGCCTTTCTGGTACTGTGCGCTAGGATCATAGGATCTAACCTGCAAAAAACAATTTCTAGGATCCTGCATCCACTTGTTTGTCCAAACATTCTTTCTATGCATAGGTATAACATATCTTTCACTATTCTTGTCAGATCTATTAATATCAAATCTTCCTTCATCTATCAATACCCTAGTTTTCGAACTAGGACAGACTCTATTAAACATACCTAGATCCATACTCTAGAAACAAAAATTTCCACTTATCTTACTTCTATAGAGCACAAAGCTTCCAGATCTAAAACTTTTCACTATTCTTACCTTTATAAGAGCAAAAAGATTGCAGATCTTACCTCTTTTAATCAGAAATTCTCACTTTTACCTTTCTTAGAGCACAAAGCTTTCAGATCTTTCTTCTCTCCTTCAGATCCGACTTCTTTTCTTTAGATTGGGCTTCTTTCTTTAAGCACAAAGATTTATAAATCAAGTAGAATACTACGCACTAGAGCGACAGATCTATGCACAGAGCTTTCACAACTTCATGATGAATCTTTGCAGAAAGCTTCTTCTTTCTCAGTTCCCAGCAATCACAGTTTCAGTCCTGGCAACAGAACCATTTGTTGGAACAGGGGAAGACCCAGGGTTCAACGCTACAATAGCACACCAAAAAAACCCTAACTATCGGCCCTTTCGGCAACACCTGTGAAGAAGATGAAGTCTCACCCGAGGTAGAGGTAGGGGTGGTTGTGAGACTCAAGTGTCTGCATCCTTAGTTGGGACACAGATCTGTGATTATGATACTTAATAGAGAACTTAGCACTGTCCGATCCTCAATATGCAATCAATATCTACTTCACTGATAAAATATATCTTCGCAGCATTCACACTAATCTAAGGTAGTTAAGTACTTAACACAAACATATGTATCAGATCTAGCAGAAGCAAGCACTAAGCACATTCATAGAAGTTATATCTAACATTTTTACACATCATTAGCACAAAGCATGAACAGATTTATCTATCTCTATCAAAGCACTTAGCAAGAGATTCATAAACACATTAAGACAAGCACAAATCATAACAACACAGTGTTTACGTGGTTCACCCCCACCCTGGGGCTACGTCCACCAACTCTTCTTCTTTATTGTCTTTATTCAATCGATTATAAGCACAGAGCCTCAAAAACCTTATTCCGCACAGGACAAAAGATCTGTTCAACTCGCTAGATCCTTCTTCCTTGCATTTCATCACTAAGCCTTCCACAATCTTGCTACAATGACTTGCACTTAACTCTACAAGTCTCACACAGTATGCACAAAGCCTTACAATTCCTGATCACACAGATCCAACTCTTGGCACTTAGCCTTCTTGCATACTAACATCACATAGATGCCTTCATTCTCTTCTCTCTTTGAAATTGCCTATACATCTATTTATATATTACAAAATAGGCCTAAACATGGGTAAACCCATGAGCCGAAATCCCAATCCCGTTACATAATCCCAAAAACCCAAAAAGGGGTCAAGATCCCGCGATCTCTGCTTCGTCTTGGGCTCCTCCTTCGACAAGCTGTCGAAGTCCAAAAATAGGTCAAACTTGACCAAATATCAAAAAAACCTGGTCAATGGCCAACAAAGGCCATTTACAAAATCCTTTGTGGTTGTATTTATGAATGAAATCCTCATCTTTATTAAAACATGGGAGGAACATTTGAAGCAAATCCAACAAGTCTTGGGAACTCTGCGACAACACAAGTTATATCTCAATTTGGAGAAGTGTTCCTTCAGCATGTAGATAATTCAATATTTGGGATACATCGTGGATGAGCAGGGTGTGCATGTGGATCCATCCAAGATCCAGCTCATTCATGATTGGTTGTACCCAAAGACACTAACATAACTCCACTGCTTCTTTGGCCCCGCCAAATTCTACTGCATGTTTGTGTTGGGGTTCTCTCATGTCGCTTGGGCCCTAAGCCAGGTGACCAAGGGTGGAGCCAAGGCCAAGTTTGTTTGGGTTGCTCCACAAGAGAAAGAATTCGAGGATTTGAAATTTCACCTCTATTCAGCACCAATTCTTATTGTTCCAAACCTAGAACAACCATTTGAGATTGAGAAAGATGCTTCATATTATTCTATCAGTGCAATCCTCACTCAGCATGTGCATCCGATGGCCTTTCAAAATGAAACATATCCTGATATTGTTCGTAGATACTCCACCTACGACAAATATATGTACTTCATTGTGCATGGATGTCGAAAGTAGAAGCATTACATTATGGGAAAAGAAACGATCATCCGCATTGATCACATGCCTTTGCAATTCATGTAAAGACATGAAAAGTTACATAATTACTACCATTAGAAGTGGTCCACATACCTGCAACAATTCCACTTAAACATCAAGTACAAGAAGGGAAACACCAACCATGTTGTAGACTACCTCAGTCAACCCTCGATTTTGATGATAACCATAGTTCTTAACTCTGGTGGGCATGAGACCTATGAGTGGCCATAATTATACAACATTGACTCTGACTTTGATGCTACCTATCATACATTGAGCACAGGAAAACAAGTTCCATACTTTCATATCTAAGATGGATTGTTATGCCATCTGAGCCATCTATGTGTTCCTTTAAGCGAGCATGCAAAGTTGAATTGGGAAGCTCATAATAGTCGTATGGTAGGACACTTTGGTGTGGAAAACTTAGTGGCAGTAATGCAAAAAACAATTTATTGGCCAAAGCTTCGATAAGATGTCATCAAGTATATCAGATCATGCATTGCCTGCACCATTGCCAAACCCACTATTAAGAAGCAAGGGATATACACTCCTCTTCCTACTCCTGATAGGCCTTGGGAGTTCATCTCCATGGATTACATATTTGTTCTACCTTCAACCAAGCATGGTAATGATTGTGTCTTCGTGGTTGCTGATCGATTCTCTTAGATGGCAGTTTTGACACCCTGTAAGAATAGTATCACAACTGACGCCACTGTTAAGCTCTTCTTTGAGCCTGTTTGGGTTCATTTTGGGCTCCCATTGACCATTATTTCAGATCGAGATAGTAGTTTCATGAGTACTTTCTGGTCCATCCTATGGTCGATGATGGACACCAAGTTGACCAAATCAACTTCCTTCCACCCACAGATTGATGGACAAATAGAGGTAGTCAACAGAATGATTGTTCATATCATGAGGATGTATAATTCCATACATCCACGCACATGGGATGAGATCCTTCCTTAAGTTCAACATAGCTACAACAAATCCCTCCACAAATCTATTGGCCACATACCTTTTTAGGTGTGCTTGGGGTTCCATCCATTGTCCCCCATTGAAGTAGCTCTACTTATTGTAGTTTCACAGGAGGAGTCATCCCATCCTTAGAACGAGGTTGACCGAGAAGCCAAATTTGTTGAATAAATCCATCACATCCAACAACAATTTCATGATATTTTACAAAAATCCAATGCCAAGTACAAGCAGTGCCATGATCGACATGAGGTACCACACAAGTTTCAGGTGGGAGATAAAGTATGGTTGCATTTGTAGAAAGAGTGCCTCAGAGGACCCCATCGAAAGCTTCTCCCACTCTGATATGAGCCTTACACTGTCACCAAGTTTGTGGGTGAGAATTAATTTGAATTAAGTATTCCCCCTTTCCTTGGCTTACACCCTATACTTAATGTGGAACAACTTCAACCATATTTCCCACCTCTCCTGAACACTTTGGACATGGAAAAGCACTTGGACCCTACAAAAATCAATCCTAACTGCATTGAACAGGTGAAATTTTATTGGATCATGGACACCAAGATGAAGGTCACCCGCCAAAAAAACATCCAACTCTATTGGGTCATCAAAGCAAGGCAGTTTCTTCACTAGGGAAAGTGGCTCACCAGGAGTCAGATTCAACAGAATTTTTTGCATCTGATGGAGGAAATCGATGCAATGAGGATCATTGATTCCTAATGGGGGAGGAATGATCCAGGTGGATATTCATGGCTACACACCTATTCGACTAATTCAGAATGGTTCCACATATTAGCAGTTTTTCTATAGTTTTTTTGGGTCCCAGACTTCTGGGGTCATTTTTAGGCCCTAAACAATGTTTTTTTGGTGCGACCGCACCCAACATGTAGCTAAAGGAAAATTTTGGGTCATTTGGAATGTGTAATTCTCAGCTAGACTTTTCTGACGGGCTACCGAGTGCCCCAAATAGAGATTGTATGCAAAATTTGCACCCCCGAGAAGTTGATGTATCAACTAACCACATCGAGGCCCACAAATTGTTTGGTGTTTCATCTTCTAGGGTTAGGATTTTGGATGTTTAGTGTTTTATCATTTATGATTTATGTTAAAATGCCTTTTCGTCCTCTTTGTAATCATCTTCTTGTGAATGAGTGTACTCAACACGTCTCTTTCTTCAGGGATAAGTTACCACCATTCTAGCTAGTTTGTACTCTTTGCACTTTGCAATATTTTGTATTCCATTCATTAATAGAATCTGAGTTCAAATGTATTATTGTGTTTCTTGCAATATTTGTGTGTGTTTCTTTGTTATATATTTTTACATGAGTATATATTTTTGGTAGTTGATAGGTTCAGAAATATGTGCATTCTTCAATCTTGTAAAAAGACCATGAAAGAACAAGAAGCAACAAACATGTTCTTTGAAAAGGTTTGGGTGCACTTTGAGATACCAAGGAGCATCATCTTAGATAGGGATACCAGATTTCTCAATGCCCTTTGGACTACACTTTGGGAGAATATGAACACCAAGTTGAAGAGATATACAACTTTTGATCGACAAATAGATGAGCAAAAATAAGTAGTCCACATGACATTGGTTTATTTTTTAATGGGTTACAATTAGAAACATCCAAAGACTTAGGATGAAAATTTGATTTATATTCAACACTCTTATAATAAATCAATCCATACTTCTATTGATAAGTCCCATTTTGAAACCTACTTTGGGTGTTTTCCACCATCTCCCTTGGATGTTGTATATGAAAATCAAGGAGCCAGAGCGATGGAAGACATAACAAGAGATGCATTGAAAGAAAAAAAAATTGTTGAAAAACTAGGCAGATCCATTTGCAAGTACATGAGACATTGAAAAAGCCACAGGAAAAGTACAAGGCCCAACATAATCATCATAGAATTGAGAAAACATTCAAGGTGGAAGACAAAGTCTAGTTGCCTCTAAACAAAGAAAGGCTACGGGGTCTTGGTAAGAATATCAAGGCTTTGTAGTATGGTGTTTTTGAAGTATTGGAGAAGGTGGGTGATAATGTGTATAGACTCAGTCTACCCCTCTAGTTGGGTTTTCTCCCATGTTCGGTTTCCCAAGTCACATCTTGTGTTCATTTGTGTGGATGGTGTGTTCATTTTCTTGTTTCTTGCATTTTAGTTTTAGTTATTTCCGTAATTTTGAGCACTATGTTAGTAATATTAAATATGAGATATAAGGTAATAAATTGTATAATAAAATATTTCATAATATTGTAATATATATTTTGATGAATTGTTCTAGCAAAATATCCATGGAAATTTACATATCAAATAGTGATGTATCAGAGAAAAACTACTCAAATTGTATAGGTGATAAAAATTAGGCTAATAACAGTAAGTAATTGTGTCATGTCATTAACGATATTATAGTTGTCTGCACCCTTGTGAGTATATTATTTGTAATATGACATAAAGACGCATTTTGTACATGGGGTGTGGGGTTGACATTGGATCAAGGGATTTTCAAGTATTGTTGGTGGAGGATTAGGAGTCATTGCATTTTATCATACCATGTGTGGGCATGCCATATGCCCAATTGCAATTTTGAAGGTGAATCTATATTGCATTCATGTTCATGTTTTGAAATCATAGATCCCTTGGTTGGGAAGAAGTAGAGGGCTAGGAGGAAACTGGGGTTTCCTATTAGCTAGAAAAAATTCCTTGCCAAGGAAAGGGATTTTTCAACACTATAGATTGTGAAGAACTAGCATTTTGTTGTTGGGTGGTATTGTTCCCTTGTAGAAGATTAATTCCTGAACTACTAGCTAATGAATTCAATCTATGAAATTCAATAATTTTAAGGTAGTGATGGTCGTAATTCCTATATTTATCACAAATTACACAGGGAACGTTGGTCCTCAATTGTTTTACTTTCCTTGCTTGGGTGGGTTGTTGGGGTTAGAATTTTAATTTTGATTTTTGGTATTAGGGTTGCTCCTAGCATTAATGATCTAATTAAAGGTAGAGCACCCATTAGCTCCTAGAACTAATTCAGGTTCTTGTTACCTTTATTCTCCTCCTTATTCTATGAATTTGGGGGATTGGTCATGTTTTGCTAAGAAAAAACATGACTATATTAGGAGTAAGAAGGTTGATGTCAAATGGGGAAAAGGAGGGTTGTGGTGTTGAGGGCCCTAGTAGAGGACCAGGGAAAGGGTAATATGGATTATAAGATGGAGGGACATTATATAAAGTGTTGGGACCATATGATGAGGATGCACCATCATTGAAGGATTGACCATTATACATGGGGTTGTATACCTATTAGAAGGCATGAGTGTTTGAAGGGAACACACTGACACCTAGATGGAAGGGTCATGATCCTATCATAATTAATGTTAGGTTTGACATAGGGCACTTGTTGTAATGCTTGTATAAAAGGATAGGTTGGTTGTGATAGCTCTGTTGTAGTTATTTACATACTATCTAGTACTAGGGAAGAAGTTTATTTAGCCAAACTAGTTGGTGGCATGTGCAAGGGACCTAATAATATCGTTGGTAGCTTGAGATGCCTTTAGTGTAACTTGTTCAAAGGATGATACTGCATGGAATCAAGAATTACTGAGTATAAATACCTTGACTAAGCATAAATAAGGTCAAAATATTATGTCTTGAAGGTGGCCTTGTCTTATGAGTGAGTCATGGTGGTGGTCACATCTTTAGAAATAATAGGGATGAGATACTTCATAAAAAAATATAAGAGGATGGGACCTTTGATGTCAATCTTACATAGACTACATAATTTATTCCACTCATGGATGTGATTCGTGAGATGAGTCATAGAAGTTTGGCACTATTCAATGAGGATATTGACTGTTGTATCATGATGGACCAATAACTAACAAAAAGAAAAAAAGAACTTGATTAATAACTGAAATGTTGTTAATATTTTTGGTTTAACTATGGAAGATATTCTTGTATATTTGTTTTAGTCAAACATTTAAAAGGTTATTATAATTATATTGTACAAATCGACTCAAGAGAAATTATTATATTATTGGTATTTTACTTATAATTGTAAAAAGCTCCATTGTGGCTAGTCGACCCTGTTTTATGGGTTAGTTAGGTCAAGATTCGTGTCTCTTCAAGAGAAATTGTTGTGTATAAATAGAGGATAGGTTCCTCTCATTTGGACATGCACTCACACACTTCTCTTATGCATCTTGGAGTGCATAAGAAGGTCTAGCGCACAAGTCTTGGAGACTAGTTCTTTTGGTGTTTTGGTCTTGGTATTTCTTGGAGATCTATAGTGCATCATTGTATTGGTTAAAGGAATCTATATTGAGGATTTTCCTTCTTGGTTTTTCTCCCCCACGAGGTTTTCACAAGATAATCTTTGTGTTCTATTGTATCTATGATTGTCTATCTTTTAGTGATCCTACTACAGTTACTATTGGATTAAGTAGTTGTAATTGTGTAACTAGAAAATTTAAAATTCCAATATGGTATCAGAGCAGGCCTGAATAGAATCCAATTGCAAATCTAGAATCATAAAAGGGAGTTGTTTTCAATCTAGAGACATTTTTCGGAATAACCAAGACCATCATAAGGCAGGATGACTACCGAAACAAAGATCGATGAGAAGCTAGATGGATTTGATAACTTTAGGGCCTAGAAGTATAGAGTAACCCTCCTTCTTGAAGAACATGAACTAGATAAGTTCATTATAGAAGAGGTTAAAGAACCTCAAGGAGATGAAGCTAAGGAAAAATATAAGAAGGACATGGTGAGAGAAAATAGGATTATTGTAGACTCCATTAAGGACCACCTTATCCATCATATATCATCATTATCTTCTCCAAAGCAAATGATGGACACCTTAACTCATTTGTTTGAGAGAAGCAACATAAAATGAATAATGACTCTGAGATCTCAGTTGAAGAATGTGAAAATGCAGAACTCAAAAACCATTTGCTCCTACTTCTCATGAGTGAATCAAATCAAGAAGAAGATAGAATCCATTGGTGACTCGGTAGAAGGAGAAGAGATGGTGATGACTACATTGAATGGCCTCCTAAGGTCATGGGATGAATTCATCCAAGGAATTTGTTCAATAAAGAAGCTTCCCAAGTTTGGTGGGATTTGGGAAGATTGTAACCAGGAAGAAGCTAGGACAGCTGCAAGAGAATAAAATAGGTCCAATGAAGATCTAGCCCTAGCCACCCACACTTTGTTATGGATTTCTCCCTCATTATGGAAATTAAGAATAATAAAGGAAGCAAGAGGCATCAATCTCACACATACGAAGATGATGAACCTCCCAAGAAGGTTGCAAAGAAATATGAATAAAGTGATGAGTATTATGTTCTTATCTCAGCGCTCACGAGTATTGTTCCTCATGGAAGTGACACTTGGTTGATAGACCGTGGTGCTTCCAAGCACATGATAGGCTATGAAGACTCCTTATATAAACTTATTCATAAATATTCACCTCACAAGGTGAAATTGGGTGATGACTATCAGTATCTAATCAAAGGTGTTGGAGAAACTTCCTACAAGTTAAACTCAGGCAAGCCAATGAAGATGAAGGAAGTTCTCTATGTTCCAGGTTTAAAGAACAATCTTCTCTCAACTTCAGCATTGGACAAGAAAGGATTTAGAGTAGAATTTGTTGATGGTCAAGTTCTTATGTGGCCTAGAGGGAAGACCCTTGATGATGTACTAGTGATTGGAGTTGAAGAAGGAGGAATCTACAAATTAAAAGGACATTCAGACTTCACAATGGTTCATGATATTGTGAATCCCAGTGAACTATGGCATAGGATATTTTCTCACCTACACTACAAAGCTCTTACGGTTGTGAGAAAAATGGTGAGAGGTCTTCCAGAAATATAAGTAGAACCAGATGGTCTGTGCACAAGGAAAGAACATGCAACACTCCTTTCCCAATATCGATAGAAGATCCAAAGCAGTTTTGGACATCATGCATTCAGATGTATGTGGACCAATGTCGGCAACTTCACTAAGTGGGTATGTATATTATGTATCTTTCATTGATGATTACTCATGTAAAACTTGGATTTATTTGTTAAAAGCAAAGAATGAAGTTTTTGGAAAATTCAAAGAGTTCAAGGCTCTGGTAGAAAACTTGATAGAGCGGAAGATAAATACATTGCGATCAGACAATGGAGGTGAATTCACCTTAGAAGAATTCAAGGAGTATTGAAAGGAAGTTGGGATTAAGAGGGAGATTTATACTCCCTATAACCCTCACGGGAATGGAATAGCTTAAAGGAAGAACCGGAAAATAATGGAAGCAGTAAAGGCCATGATACATGATCAAGATCTTCCTATGTGTCCATGGGAAGAAGCAGTGAATACAAAAGTGTACGTGCAGAATAAAAGTCCCCACAAGGTGCTTGAAAACAAGACACCCAAGGAAATGTTTTCAGGAGATAAGCCATAAGTTAGCCATTTCATAATATTTGGTTATCATGTATTTGTTCACTTCCCCAATGAAAAGAGGACATGTTGGACCCTTTCGGACGGAAGGGCATATTTTTTGGTTACAGTGACACATTGAAGGCTTGCAGGATATACATTCCCAGTCATCAGAAACTAGAGATCAACCGAGATGTAACCTTTCATGAGAATGCATCTGTCAGTAGATCCAAATAGATCTGTGCAGAACAGGAACATGAAGAAGAGAATGAAGTTCCTAAAGTTCCATAGGCAGGTGAACCAAAGGAAGTCATTCTAGAGGATCATGACATGGTAGAACCTCATAAACTAGATGAGATACCTTCTCGCAAGAGAAGACCAACTTGGGAACAAGATCTTATCAGAGATGTAGAAAGAATTGGTGCCCTAGAGAAATATTTTAGGGAAAGTAAGAAGTCGAAGTCGTATTCCAGCTACGTGGAATGCTTGTGTGACATAATGGATGCAGAACCTTCCAGATATGAAGAGGCTGCAAAAAATCAAGTATGGAAAGATGCCACGGCAGAGGAATACCAATCCATTATGCAGAATGATGTTTGGGATGTGGTTCCCAGACCAAAGGAAAAATATGTGGTGAGTTTGAAATGGATCTACAAGATGAAACACCCAGCTGATGGAAGTATTGAAAAATATATGGAAATATTTGTGGCTTGAGGTTTCTCTCAGAAGGAAGGGATTGACTATGAAGAAATATTTTCTCCCATAGCAAGATATAGCTCGATCGGGACTATACTTTCATTAGTCGCTATGATGAAATGGAAGGTGCACTAGATGGATGTAAAGATGGTCTTCTTGAATGGTGAAATAAAAGAGGAAGTTTATGTGGAGAAACCGCTTGGATTCAAGACACATGATAGGAAGACTCATGTGTGTAGATTAAAGAAGGATTTATATGGATTGAAGCAGGAACCCAGAGCATGGTATGGTAGGATTGAAAATTTTCTGATGAGCTTGGGTTTTACAAAGAGTAGTGTAGATCCTAACCTTTACTTTAAGGTTGAGGATGATGAACTAGTGATTATACTATTGTGTGTAGATGACTTGTTTCTAACAGGTGCGAAAAAGCTCATAACTGAATGTAAGAGAAAATTGGATGCAGAATTCGAGATGAAATATTTAGGAATGATGCACTACTTCTTGGGACTAGAAGTTTGGCAAAGATCAGATGGGATTTTCCTAAATCAAGGAAAGTATGTTATGGAAATATTGAATAGGTTTGAGATGTTGGATTGTAAGGCCATGGTTACCCCGATGGTATCAAATCTTAAGTTGTTGCAGGATACAACTTTAGAGATTGTGGATTCTACCTTATACAGGAAGATAGTGGTCTCGTTGATGTATTTGATGAACACAAGATAGGATATATGTTTTGATGTGAACACCCTGATTCGGCATTTGGAGCAGCCCAGATAGGTTCATTTGGCTATAGCAAAATATGTGTTGAGGTACCTTAAGGGTACTCTAGATCATGGTCTTTGGTATAGATCTATCCATGAGTTTGGATTGTATGGATACTCAGATTCAAATTGGGCTGGAAGTATTCCTGACTAGAAGAGAACTTCCAGATATTGATTCAGTCTTGGCTCCAGTATGATCTTGTGGAGCAACAGAAAGAAGTCATGTGTGGAACTCAATACGGCTAAAGCTGAGTATGTGGCAACATGTGCAACGAGTAGAGAAGCAGTATGGATTTAGAAGTTGATTCTGGGTTATTTGGTCTCGGATTAGAGGTGACCTGCATTTGGTGTGACAACCAAAGTTGTATGAAGTTGTCATATAACTTGGTGTTCCATGATAGTTCAAAGTATATCGATATCATATACTACTATATCAGGGATATGGTACAGAGTGGAGAAGTGAGGCTCCAATTCGTGACTACTAGGGATTAGATTGCGGATGTGTTCACCAAGTTGTTGTCGAGGATGAAGTTTGAGTACTTCAAGGAAAATATTGGTGTGGTCCCTCTTCAAAGGGAGTGATAGTTAGAACTCATCCAACATAAAAAAGGGTTGGAACTGAGATAGGAGTGCACATGATCAGGTACTGATGCATCGCAAGGAGTGGATGTCTTAGGGAAATGTTGTAGCTATTGAGAGTTATCCATAGATCTTGGTTTCATGGGGTGAAGTAATGTTTCACTATATCCAAGGATGTATAGATTCACATGTTCAACATTCAATGGATGTGAGCTCGTGTGGTATCAGACTTGGGGTCTGTGTCTAGAAAGAATACCTTCCTAGTTAAGAGGGAGTGTTAATATTTTTTGTGTAACTACGTAAGATATTCTTGTATATTTTTTTTAGTCAAACCTTTAAAAGGTTATTGTAATTATATTATACAAGTTGGCTCAACATAAATTATTATATTATTGGTATTTTACTTATAATTGTAAAAATCCCCATTGTGGCTAGTCGACCCTGTTTTATAGGTTAGTTAGGTCAAGAATCATGTCTCTTCAAGAGACACTGTTGTGTATAAATAGAGGATAGGTTCCTCTCATTTGGACACACACTCACACAATTCTCTTATGCATCTTGGAGCTCATAAGAAGGTCTAGCACGCAAGTCTTGGAGACTGGTTCTTTTGGTGTTTTGGTCTTAGTCTTTCTTGGAGAGCTATAGTGCATCATTGTATTGGTTGAAGGAATCCATATTGAGGATTTTGGTTGCTGGGTTTTCTCCCATATGAGGGTTTCCTAGGATAATATTTGTGTTTAATTGTATTTGTGATTGTCTATATTTCAGTGATCCTACTACAGATACTATTTGATTAAGTAATTATAATTGTGTAACTAGAAAATTAAAAATTCCAACAAATGTGACCTGAGTACTATCAGGTTCTTCAATGTACCACTTGGTAGACAACCCTATGAGGTTGGAATGAAACAACCTAAGCTATATGGAATCATTTGTAAAGTTGTTGGAGGAGAAACATAGATGAAATTTCATAATGTGGTTCAATGGATCCTCTCTAGGTCAACCCTCAAACTTGGGAATAACAAAGGATAACTTGATTGACATGGGTGGAAAAGTGGGATTATGCTAGATAGGATCATTAATGATATTTTCAAGATCTAGGTGGTTAAGGCTAGCCATGTATAGTATGTTGGGTCTATCCATCATGGATGGATGGATGATTGATGAGTTAGATGGGATAGAGCTCTATGTGTACAAGATAGTAGAGCACAAGCTTGAAAAAGATGAGCTTGATGTGAACAACCTCAAATTAGGGTTTGAAGGAAATTCAACATGCTTAATCAAACAGATGGAAAGATAAAGGACCCCTACTAACAAAGGAGGGAGGTCACAAAGCCTAAGTGAATTCCTAGGTGATTGGGGGTTCACAATAGTTCCAAGTTATTTGAATCTTCATGAGCTATGAGGTGAATTGCAAAATG
>JASDQU010105735.1:25358-44031 GCA_032191745.1 Picea mariana | reverse complement strand
TAAATATTTTGTTGAGTTGACTTGCCTCATAGGTTTATTATCCAACGTTTTAGGGTTTCTCTTGCTTCCCGGAATATTCTAGTCTCGTCAGAGCTACATGTAGAGGTTAATACCTCCTGTAGCTACCATAATATCAACACTCCCTCCTAGTTAGGGAGGTATTAAAGGCAATTGTCTTGAGAACAAACAGATCATTCAATCGGTAGAACCATCATAGCCACACAGGCTATCTCATGCTCAAATCATGAGCACCATCATCACTATCAATATCATCTGAACGCATCAACTACATCATCTCTCGAAGCCATACTCTTTCTGAGTAATCGGGCATGATGTTGAATAAGTCACTCACTCCACAGAGTGATACCAAAACCACTCTTCTAATCCGGACATATATCCTAGAAGAATAATTGTTCCAACAAATGCTAGAGGCCACGCCATGGGCTACAATGACTATTCTTTTAATCTGAACATACATCCTAGAGAAATGTCTGTCCTAGACCATTTTCCAGAGGGAGAATGTCTATCCATCAACATACTGACTATTCTTCTAGCTAAAAATCATATCCAACACTATTGATAGTCTCCATGGAAATTAGAACAATGTCATTCAATAGAACACAACTGTGTCTATCAATAGTAGTACAAAACTACTATCCATTGGTACACAACTATACCTAGTAGCACACAGCTACTAACCAGTGACACATAGTCACAACCAGTGGAACAAATCCACCACATTGGCATACAACTATTGTCTAGAGACATACAATCTCCACATCAATCATATCATCTAATATCAACCTGCATAATAATATCATGATACAAACTAAGTCATCTACTCATAATAGTCAATAGTAAGAAAGTAATATGATGCATCTTTTCAATCTATTTTCTTCAACTTTTATTATTTCCACACCTACTAGGTTTCCCATATTTTCATATCAAACATATGAAATAATATTTGGTAAACTCAGACAAGGTGAATACCCTCTTAAAGTATTATTCCTTCCTTAAAAAATTTACCCATCACCCATCATTAATAAAGACACTCTCATGAAATATTAAAGGTTTTAATGCTTATCCACATCAACAAACTAATGAAAGTATCACCAATGAATAAAAACAATATGCGGTGAACTCACGCAAGGTGAATACCCTCCTAAATTACTATCCCCTCATAAAACACCACCCATCACTCATATTTAATGAAGACACTCCCATTGAATATTAAAGGTCTTAATGCTCATCCAGCTCAACTAATATAAATCCTTCTTTAATCTGCACACATGACTCTCAAGAGTCATGTGTGCAGATTAAAGAAGGATTTATATGGATTGAAGCAGGAACGCAGAGCATGGTATGGTAGGATTGAAAATTTTCTGATGAGGTTGGGTTTTACCAAGAGTAGTGCAGATCCTAACCTTTACTTTAAGGTTGAGGATGGTGAACCGGTGATTCTACTGTTGTATGTAGATGACTTGTTTCTAACAGGTGTGGAAAATCTCATAATTGAATGTAAGAGAAAATTGGTTACAAAATTCAAGATGAAAGATTTAGGAATGATGCACTACTTCTTGGGACTAGAAGGTTGGCATAGATTAGATGGGATTTTCCTAAATCAAGGAAAGTATGTTGTGAAAATATTGAAGAGGTTTGAGATGTTGGACTGTAAGGCCATAGTTACCCCGATGGTATCAAATCTTAAGTTGTTGCAGGATACAACTTCAGAGATTGTGGATTCTACCTTATACAGGAAGATAGTGGTCTCGTTGATGTATTTGACAAACACGAGACTAGATATATGTTTTGTTGTGAACAACCTGAGTCGGCATTTGGAGCAGCCCAGACAGGTTCATTTGGTTGCAGCAAAACATGTGTTGAGGTACCTTAAGGGTAATCTATATCATGATCTATGGTATAGATCTAACCATGAGTTTGGATTGTATGGATACTCAGATTCAGATTGGGCTGGAAGTATTCCTAGCCGGAAGAGAACATTCATATATTGTTTAAGTCTTGGCTCCAGTATCGTCTCATGGAGCAGTAGAAAGAAGTCATATGTGGAACTTAGTATGGTTGAAGTTGAGTATGTGGCAGCATGTGCAGCGAGCAGAGAAGCAGTATGGCTTCGGAAGCTGATGTCTAGGTTATTTGGTCTCGGATTGGAGGCAACCTACATTTGGTGTGACAAACAGAGTTGTATGAAGTTATCAGAGAACCCGGTGTTCCATGATAGCTCAAATCATATCGATATCAAATACTACTATATCAGGGATATGGTACAGAGGGGAACTCTTAGGCTCCAGTTCGTGACTACCGAGGATCAAATTGCGAATGTGTTCACCAAGCCACTGTCAAGGATGAAGTTTGAGTACTTCAGGGAAAATCTTGGTGTGGTCCCTCTTCATAGGGTGTGACAGGTGGAACTCATCCAACATAAAAAATGGTTAGAACTGAGACATGAGTGCACATGATCGGGTACTGATGCATCGCAAGTAGTGGATGTCTTGGGGACATTTTTAGCTATTGAGAGCTACCAATAGACCTTGGTTTCATGGGGTGAATTCATGTTGCACTATGGATATCCGAGGATGTATATATTCACATGTTCAACAGTGAATGGATGTGAGCTCGTGTGGTATCAGACTTCGGGTCTGTGTCTGGAAAGATTACCTTCCTAGTTAAGAGGGAGTGTTAATATTTTTGGTGTAACTACGTAAGATATTCCTGTATATTTGTTTTAGTCAAACCTTTAAAAGGTTATTATAATTATATTATACAAGTTCGCTCCACATGAATTATTATATTATTGGTATTTTACTTATAATTGTAAAAATCCCCATTTGGCTAGTCGACCCTGTTTTATGGGTTAGTTACGTCAAGAGTCATGTCTCTTCAAGATACACTTTTATGTATAAATAGAGGATAGGTTCCTCTCATTTGGATGGACACTCAAACAATTCTCTTATGCGTCTTGGAGCTCATAAGAAGGTCTAGCGTGCAATTCTTGGAGACTGGTTCTTTTGGTGTTTTGGTCTTGGTCTTTCTTGGAGAGATATAGAACATCATTGTATTGGTTGAAGGAATCTATATTGAGGATTTTGGTTGTTGGTTTTTCTCCCCTACGATGGTTTCCCAGGACATTATTTTTGTTCTATTGTATCTATGATTGTTTATCTTTCAATGATTCTACTACAATTACAATTGGATTAAGTAATTGTAATTGTGTAACTAGAAAATTTAAAATTCCAACAAATGTGACCTAAGTAATACCAGGTTCTTCAATGTACCACTTCGTAGACACCTCTATGAGGTTGTAATGAAACAACCTAAGCTATATGGAATCATTTGTAAAGTTTTTGGAGGAGCAACATAGATAAAATTTCATAACATGGTTCGATGGATCCTCTCTAGGTCAACCCTCAAACTTGGGAATATCAAAGGATAACTTGGTTGACATGGGTGGAAAAGTGGGATTATGCTAGATAGGATCATTAATGAGATTTGCAAGATCTAAGTGGTTAAGGCTATCCATGTATAGTATGTTGGGTCTAGCCATCATGGATGGATGGATGATTGATGAGTTAGATGGGCTAGAGCTCTATGTGTACAATCTAGTAAAGCACAAGCTTGAAAACGATGAGCTTGATGTGAACAAACTCAAATTAAGGCTTGAAGGAAATCCAATGTGCTTAATCGAACAGATGGAAAGATAAAGGACCCCTCCTAACAAAGGAAGGAGGTCACAAGGCCTAAGTGAATTCCTAGGTGATTGGGGGTTCACAATAATTCCAAGTTATTTGAATCTTCATGAGCTATGAGGTGATTTCCAAAGAGATTGGTGTTATACAAAAAATAAAATACTTAAAGAAAAAGTTCCTAAACTAAAATTTATTCTTAGATGGTGCAACAATTGTTTTATAATTGTGTTTCAAAATTAGTCATAATGGATGGCTTTGATGTAAGAGTTATGCCTGATGTTTTTGCAAAATAAAAGCATGATCCTAGGACTAGCGATCTCCCTTTGAAGAGTAAATAGTAATTAGGCCTTCCAATTATTCTCAACAAATGTTGACGATAGCCACTAAATACAATAAGTGAAGGTATGGTAGTGGCAATTGATAGTGAAGAGATCCTGGGGGAGGTTTAGGAGGGAAACAACTATTCATCTTATGTGCTTCTGAAATCCCATGAAATTCACCCTATGTTAAACTTAAGTTTGATAACTAAGATACCTCTTCACAGATTGTGGACCTAATGTTACCAATTTACGACATTGAAAAGGAAACACATAACTATAAATATCTAGGTGGTGTTTCCAATTCAATGGTCTCAACCTAATCATTGACACTCAAAAGAGAGTGCCACCCTTGTGTTAGAAAACACATACAATAGAAAATATGTTAAAGATCCCTAGGAAAACAACTATGTTTCATATGCAAACAATTGTGGAGGATTATTTGAATCCCTATCCTCTCAATCCTACCCTAACTATAAATGTTTTGTCCTTGAGGGAGATTTTTATTCATTTAGTTATTAAGTTAATTTATTTCTAAAGAATTGAAATTAGTGTCAAGAACAAACATTTTTAAATTTAAGGTGGGGCAAAGGAAGTATTTCAAACTTCCAATCATTTCTATCTCACCAAGATCTTTTATGAGTGTAAGGTGAAGAGAATAATCTGATGGAAGAGTCTTTAAGTCCTTTTTTGTGTGCAGAAGTGGTGTAAACAATCTTTAAATTGAAGTGTTAAAAGTGAAATACCAAGTAAAATTGATGAAACAAAAAAACTATAAGTGATAAATATTTAAACAAGTGAGTTTATTCTTTATCAAATAAACTTCATTAATATTTTTTAGAAATTACAATGGATAAATAGTAAACTTGATTAACATGTGCCAAAGGAGGTGTTTGAAAATCTCATTTTTTATTCACCAAGATCTTTTATGAGCACAAGGAAAAGAGCATACTCCAAGATGGAAGAGTATTTAGGTCCTTCATTGTGTGCACAAGTGTAATGATAACAAAAATGACAAATGTTGAAGTGGAAGGCTATAAATGTTAATGCTTAACACAATAAGTACTAGAAAAGATTAATTGTGTTCATTATTGTTGGTACAGGGGCAGACCCAGGGTTCATCTCTAATAGTGCACCAACAAGCCCTAACTACTGGCCCTTTCGGCAACACCTGTGAAGCAGATGCAGTCTCACCCAAAGTAGCAATAGGGGGTTGCAGGACACAGGTGTCTACAACCAGAGGAAATGCAAGTGGGATCAAGCAAATCACGCTTGGAGATCAGATTATTCTATACCAAACATAAACCTACTTTGCATTGTTATATATCAAATCTAACATACTAATGCATCATCAGGGTAGCAGAGTAAAGAACACATCATCAATCACACACAACAACAGGCTATATGTGGTTCACCCTCTCCCTAGGGCTACGTCCACAGAACTGTGCTTTATAATATATTAGTTGAAAGCATACAGTCTTATCTGCACTCTTAACTTGCAGATCTCTCTCCTTCTCTCTTTTCTCTATCTCCCTTCCCTATGCACCCAACTGCAAGTTTGATCTTCGCACCCAGCTGAAGATCTTACAACACAGACTTCTCTCTCCTCACAATACTCCTCTCTCAGTAACAACAATCACTCATCATCACATAATCAAACTAACGATGACAACCCCATCCCAGGTCCTCTTGACCTTTATTTATACATTACAATAGCTCACTGATAGCCTTAGGCCAAAGCCTAGGTGTCTAAAACCCTATATTCCTAAACCCTAGGTGTCTAAAAACCTAGGTCAACTTGACCCACATTTTCAAGGCTTCGCCAACCTATCTTTCCTTCTTTCCCACGAGGTGCTCCAAAGCATCTACTGGTGGATTTTTTCCTTTCTGAGTTGTCCACGATCTGTCTTCCTTGTTGATCTGTCTTCCTTGATCTCCTCATCCAACAACTTTATTTCTCTTACTTCGCTCTGTCTTATCTTCTCTTTTGCTCACTTCGACCTAGTATCAATCACTGTTTCTTCCACACAGTTCGCATTACATCTTTTTTTCCTTAATCTTCGCTTACTTCCATAACCAAGGGCCAACAGGCCCCCAACACTCACCTGTGACTCATTCCGAGGCACTCTGATCTGAACCTTCTGCTTTTATTCAACTGCATTCTGTGTAGTGCAATCTGTTCTTTTTGCTATGTTCCTCCCCATTGTGTGAAAACTATCTTTTCTGTGTCTGGTACCCATTTTCAACTGCACTTGGTACCTAGACCCTTCTCCTTCTTCTTTTACTGAGAGATATGAGGCAGTTGGTTTTCATAGCCCAATTTCAACTGGCTCCCATTCACCAATCCTTCATTCCATTCTCTTTTCAAAGTATTCAACTTCCAGGTCCTCCTTCTGTGACATAGGCAACCTCATACGTCCCCATCCAATGTGTTATGAACTTCCCTGGATGCTTCATGAACTTTCTATCGTATACCAATACCAGATATACTTTCTTAAATGCTTTCTTTTGGATATGCCTATCATGGTAGGCCTTTTCTTGCTCTTTCTGGACTTGCTGATGGAATCTTGTAATAAATCGGTCTTCTTGTAGCTCGGCCAACTGCACAAGCCTCTCTTGGACAGCTCCAATGTCATCCATATCTATAAAGGTTGCGATTCTTAAGCAAGGGACCAAGTATTCCATGGGGACAATTGCTTCTAGACCATAAACCAATTTAAATTGGTTTTGCATTGTCAGCTTCTTACAAGTGGTTCTATAGGCCCATAATAATGCTGGTACTCTCAAATCCCAATCATCTCTATTTACACTGCAAATCTTTGTCAGCGTTGTCTCCAAGATCTTATTGAATGCTTCAAATGTCCCATTCGCTTGTGGATGGTAGGGTGTTCTCTTCTGGTGATGGACTGTAAATTCCTCAGTCAAGGCTTCAATGGTTTTATTGATAAAATGTGTGCCTTGGTCGCTCATAAGCATCTTTGGGCATCCAAATCTAGTTATGATGTTATCAAATATGAAGCTTGCAGTTGCAATTGTGCTACAATATTTAACTTCTCTTTCTTCTGCCCATCTACTCAAATACTCTATCGAAGTGATGATGTATCTGTCTCCTGTGCACTTCCCTAGTGGGTTTATAGGTCCCATGAAGTCAATGGCCCATTTCTCAAATGCTTGTAAGGTTAGTTGGGGTGCTAATGGCATGTCATCACTTTTGGATGGTTTCCCAACTCTTTGGCATACATTGCAGGCTCTATAGTATTCCTTAGCATTTCTGTGTAAAGTAGGCCACCAGAGGCCAGCTCCAAGAACCTTCTGCATTGTTTCTTTTCTTGTGTAGTGTCCTCCTGCGATGCCTTTATGAGATTCTGCTAAAATCGATGGTCTTTTTGCTTCCATGACACATCTCCTCATGATCTCATCAAGTCCCATATTGTATAGTTGTCCAGCTATAGGTGAAAAATCTACAGCACGCACTACTAGTTGTTTCTTCTGGGTGATTGTGTATTCACTAGGTGTCATTCCTGTTGACATGAACAGGACTATCTCGGTGAAGTGATCATCAACCTTTCTAATGGCCAGCAACTATGCATCTGGAAGTTTATCCTCCAAGCTAGTAGGTTCCTCTCCATGTTCCAAGTTCCAACCTTGACAAGAGGTCAAGTCCTTTGTTCATTCTCCCTGGCTTAACTACGATCTCAAAATAATATTCCTGAAATAGCAGAATCCATTTGCATATTCTTCCCCCCAATGATGGCTTGTTGACTAGGTATTTTAGCGTGGAGTGATCAGTGAACATTTTAAAGTGTCCTCCCAACAAGTAGTGATGAAACTTCTTCAACGCATACACCATAGCTAAGCCTTCTCTCTCAATGGTGGTGTAATTTATCTCAGCTGTTGACAGCTTCCTTCTAGCAAAGGCTAACAGGTGGTTAATATCTCATGCTCCTAGTTGTGTTAACACTACTCCCAATGCAACAGAAGATGCATCAACATGCACATGAAATTCCTTGCTCCAATCTGGGAAAACCAGAATAGGCGCAGTAACCATTTTCTATTTCAGTGTGTCGAAGCTCTGCTGACATTCTTCCATCCATTGAAACTCACAATCTTTCTTCAAAATATTCTCCATGGGTGTTTTGATCTGTGCATAGCCTTTAATGAACTTCCTATAGTATCCAACATGTCTCGGCGTAGTGTGCAGCTGTTTGACTGAAAGAGGAGGGGGTAAATCAACTATAATGGCAATCTTAGAAGGATCTACTAGCAATCCCTTCTTACACACAATATGGCCTAGTAGCACTCCAAAGGGTGAAAAGAAGATGCACTTATTTAGGTTCAAGGCAATCTGGCATTGTCTTCACTTATCCAACATTAGTCTTAAACATTCAATATGATTTTTCAATAAGCTAAAAATGGTCCAATCATCAAAGTATGCTTCCATAAATTTATGTAAAAACCCTTTGAATGCTTTGACCACCACCCTAGAAAAGATGGTTGGTGCATTCTTCAATCCAAACGACATCACTGTATACTGGTAGGATCCCCATTCTATTACAAATGTGGTCTTATGGTGATCTTCTTTGGCAATCCTAATCTGATGGTATCCTGAAAAGTCGTCTGTAAAAGAATATACCTCCTGTCCTCCTACATTATCTAACACTTCGTCATTAAATGGTGTAGGGAATGGGTCATGTAAACATGCATCATTCAACTTCCTGAGATCTACATAGATCCTAATCTCTCTAGTCTTCTTATCCTTCACCACCATAGGGCTAATCCATGCTGACTCTTCAACAGGTTCTATGATTCCTACTTCCATCATTCTGTCTAGTTCAATCTTCACTTTCTCCTTATATTTAGGGTTCAATCTATAAGGTCTTTGTTTAAATGGCCTTGTATCTTCTTTCAAGGGGATCTTAATCTCTCCCATGGGCCCTTTAATTCCCTTTATATCTGTGAACTTGGTGGGAAACAAGTCCTAATATTCATGCAGTAACTATGTAATCTTGTCAATAGTGGAAGCATCCCAATAATCTCCAACATTTGCAAGCTTCAGTGTTTTCTCTGTTCCAATATTAACTTTCTTGATTTTGATTGGTTGTCCAATGAAAGGTAGTTCAACTCCTGGTCCATCTATGTTTCATTGTCCTTATGTTTCTACGATGTTCACCTTCCTAGGATCATCGTCATCATCGGCATTGATTGAAGAGGTGCAATCCATTCATCCTCTTCTTGCTCCATAGGGAGTCTAGGTGCCCCCTCAAATATTTTTTGTCTTACAACCTGTAAAGCTTGATCTACCATAGGGTACTGACTTTCAAACAAGAATGTAGCTACAAAGTTTTGTGTCATACCTTGCCAATCTGCAATGGTGAGGTGCAGTTCCGCTTCAAGGTACCAATTGATAGGCATTGTTTCTAGAGTATTGATGAATTTATGCACCCACATCTCTTGAGGAATGTAGCTCCAAGCCTCCTCACAACTTCACACATGGTCTTTCAGGTAGCTTTGACCTATGTACCTAACTTCGCATCCTTCGACTTGTTCGAAAAATCACGTTATCATCAAAGTGCGACATTATGTCCAGTTCACGATGTTCCATTTATGTGTTCCCCACCATCTTGTTGGAGTAGCTTTCAAAGCCTTGTCTAGTGCCAACAGTCTCTGTTGTACTGGTACATTTTCTTCAAATTCCAATAAGAAAGTTTCTAAGTGATTTAAACCATCAAACATGGGTAAATTACTTACTATTGTGTCGATCTAGCGAACTTCTCTGGTCAATCTATGACATCTCCATGCAGAAACTTCATACATCTTGTTCTTCCAGTTCTCTAGTTCTTCTTCTGAGTTTGATGAGCATGCGTTGTCACTTCGCCAGCTTACATTCCCATATGTTGTAGGATTAATGTAATCTTGTTGTCTTGTTGTCAATTTGTATATATTCTCTAGCTCATATGTGCGGTCCTCTTCTTTGATGGGCTCTGTGTATCTGGGACCTTCATCAAGATCCAGAGGTGCGATGACCCTAAGGCCATCTCCTTCAAATGTCATTATTATTTTATTCAAGTCAACAACAGTAGAATTCTTGAAATCCCAATCAATTCCTAACAGCGTAGGGTAAGGACAGTTATCATCGACTATCTCAATCACCTCAAAGTCCACAAATGTTCTGACTCCATCGATGTCCACAGGGACATGTTCCTGTATTCCGAAGGGGATCAGAACCTATTGATTGGCCATCCTAAGCCTGATGGGGGAATAGATCAACTTAGGTTTTCCCATCAGTACCCAGGTCTGCTTCATCATAACATTGACCTCTGATCCTAAGTCGAGGATCACATAATCTATATCATATTCTCCAATTTGAGAATTAAGGTGTAGTTCCTTATTTTTCCTTCTCTTTTTGGATAGTTGATGTACTGCTTTAATCAATAGAGTATATACCTTCCCTAGCTCATATTGTCTGATCAATTTTTGTAGCTCTTGTACAACACTCTCATCCTTTATCAAATTGATGCAAATGCATACGAATTCTAGGAGTCTGCTTAACTCTTTTTCCTCTCCAGGCGAAGCGGAGTGATCAAAGTCCAGGGGCATTCCACATTCTCTCACTTTTGGTTGTGCCTTTGATGAAGAAGTCTGATCTCTTCTAAACTCTTTTATTGCCTCTTCAAATGTATGCTTATCTTTATTTGGATCAAACTCTTATGTCTCCTATGCAACTTTTCTGACTCTTGATTATTCTGTAGTCTTCCCTAGAGTCACCCTATCTTCTCCTGTAGCATCTCCTCCTCTAGTGATAACAACGACTCTGGAATATGCTCCATGAGGTTCTACTGTGATTAGTTGTACTTGTTGGTTTCCTCATTGTCTTTACTGAAGTTTGGCTAACAGCGCACGACAATCTTCACTGACATGATCAAATGAGTTGCAGTAACTACAAGTGGTACAAGGGTTTTGACAATCCCTTGCCAAATTTTTTGGTTGTGCACAGTTATAAAAAATGATCTGACCTCATCCTCAACCCATACCTCCTCCTCATCCTCTTCCTTTGAATCCACCATGAGGGTTGAAGTTTCCTCTTCCAGGGGAATTATACTATGTAGTGTTCTCGTCTTGTTGTACTTTGCCTTGAATCTTTTATATATCCCTTTACCTTTCATGCATGAGGTCATAGGCCCTACAATCCCTATCATCATGCCCTACTGACTTACAGAATGTGAAATACAGATTTGTGGGTGTCTGAACATATTTTTGCATGTAATAGCATTCGTCGGGGTGATGTCTATTTCTACATACCTCGCACCAAGGTAGGGTAACTTGCTTCAAAGGGCTCGGAGCTCCAGATGCCAAGTAATCGTTAAATAGGGGACAGTGCTCCTTGTCATGGCCTTCTGATTTGCATCTAATGCACCAAATATCTTCTATTTTATCTTTTCCCTTGTCTTTCTTCATATCTTCGACCTGTAGAGACAATCTAGTTAATTGACTTAAAATTTGACTCATACCTGAGCTGGATTCTCCCATAGGGTTTGATTCTAGCTTCATGGAAATCTCCAATGCCTCAGCCTGCGAAGCAATCTTCTGTTGCATCAGAGGGACTCTGATGTGTGGTAAAATGGCAGCAATGAACCATTCCTTGTTCTGCTCGTCTGGGATCTGAAAAGTCAGTCGGACCGTTAAGGTTTTAAACCTATAATCAAACTCCCAAACAGGTTCAGCTATTATCTACTTGATTTCTTTTAAATCTATAATGCATTGTGACTCCGACTTGGGTTTCTTGAATTCTACAACCAACGCATTCTTGATATCATTCAACGGTTTAGGTTGTGCAATTCCTTGGATAAGTTTCATGTACCATCTCAGTGCGCAGTCTCTCAAGGTAGTACTAAACTAAGATCATTTAACAGCTTCGTCGGTGACATTCTTAATACTCCATATAGCTTCACATAGAAACCAGTGTTGATCAATATCTTCAGATCCATCCCCTCTAAAGGTGGGTAACCTCATATCATTTACCATATATCTTGCTAGGTTTCTTGATTGAGTGTATGTTGAACCACTTGTACTAGTGCTCTGAGTGCTAGGTTTCCTGACTGAGTGTCCGTTGAACCTCAGGTTACTTTGGTTACTTAATGTTTCTGAAACAACAGGGGGTGTAATAGCACTTACTTCAACAGTCTGCGCAATCCTTGAAGTTTTTGACTCTCCTCGGCGAGGTTCTTCATCCTTCTCTTCTACTACCCTAGCGGACCCTGAATGTTCTTCATTCAGCAACTCTTCTTCTTCTCCACTGTAGAACCCTTCTTCGTGTGATGGTTCATGACTTTGCTTGAACAAGTTCACCAGAGGAACTTCTATGAAGGCCCTCCCACTATGTGTGTGTCTGATCTTTGTGTCATTTTCGTTGTCTGAATTCTTGAACATTAACCTTTTTAGTTTGACCCACTACTGTATCTTCAAGATGTTCTTCTCATGCAATAAAATCTTGATTTTCAATTTCAAGAAGTGTAAAAATTTTCCTCTAGGTCCTTTAAAGAAATATCTCTCTTCTTGGCTATATGATTCCACCCTATCAATAGAAAACTCAGTGATATGCCCTCCAATGGTACTATCAAACCAGTGATCCACTACTCTTATCATGGCGTTATCAACTCTTTTGACCTTCTTGATCAGCACCGACGTCCAAACCACAGGTGGTCTAGATCTGATCTCAAACTGGGTGTCTACTAATCTGGCCAGCCAGTCGTATAGCTCCCTATGAATTCCTCCAAAGAAAATATCGTGTATATCAGTAAATATATACCTTCCCAACCAATTTTTTATGCTAATATTAGGGTTCTTATTCTGAGGTTCTGCGAAGTCCTTTTCCTGTTCTTCTATCCACTTATGAATATCTATCTTCGATGGAAACCACCTTGACATTCCCTCAAGAAGATCCCAGTCCCGCCAATGGAACCATTGGTTGGCACAGGGGCATACCCAGAGTTCATCTCTAATAGTGCACCAGCAAGCCCTAACTACTGGCCCTTTCGGAAACACCTACGAAGCACATGCAGTCTCACCTGAAGTAGCAATAGGGGATTGCAGGACACAGGTGTCTACAACCAGAGGAAATGAAAGTGGGATCAAGGTAATCATGCTTGGAGATCAGATTATTTTATCCTAAACATAAACCTATTTTACACAGTTATATATCAAATATAACATACTAATGCATCATCAGGGTAACAGAGTAAAGAACATGGCATCAATCACACACAACAACAGGATATACGTGGTTCACCCTCTCCATAGGGCTACATCCACATAACTGTGTTTTATAATATATTAGGTGAAAGCATACAGACCTATCTGTTCTCTTAGCTTGCAAATCTCTCTCCTTCTCTCTTTTCTCTATCTCCATTCCCTGCGCACCCAGCTGCAGGGTTGATCTTCACACCCAGCTGAAGATCTTACAACACATAATTCTCTCTCCTCACAATACTCCTCTCTCAGTAACAACAATTACTCATCATCACATAATAGAACTAACGACGACAACCCCATCCCAGGTCCTCTTGACCTTTATTTATATATTACAATATCTCATCAATAGCCTTAGGCTGAAGCCTAGGTGTTTAAAACCCTATATACCTAAACCCTAGCTGTCTAAAACCCTAGGTCAACTTGACCCACGTTTTCATGGCTTTGCCAGCCTGTCTTTCCTTCTTTCTTGCGAGGTGCTCCAAATCATCTATCGTTGGATTTTTCCGCTTTCTGAGTTGTCCACGATCCATATTCCTTGTTGATTTGTCTTCCTCGATATCGTCGTCCAACATCTTTCCTTCTCTTACTTCGCTCCATCTTGTCTTCTCTTTTTCTCACTTCGACCCAATATCAATCACTGTGTCTTCTGCGCAGTTCGCATTCTGTCTTTTCTTCCTTAATCTTCGCTTACTTCCATAACCAAGGGCCAACAATTACCAACAATGTTCTTTTTATTACTAAACTTTTAACAAACTAAACAACATAATTAGGACATTCAATAATTGATGAAAAATTTAAAATTTGTCTAAACAACTCAGGAAAAGGCCAAATAATGCCCAAAAATTGAATTTTAGATAGGTTGTGCATGCTATAACTATTATTTTGATGCCACTATGATAATCATGCACTTCACAACTCTGAGGGATGGGAAATTGTGTGCTTAGTCCATGTGCTAAGTGCATGAACAAGCTACATTGGTTTTACAAGGGAAAACCTATGTGAAGCAACAAGAGTATTGAAGGCATTCTCGTGCGAATGAAATGAGAAGGGGCCAAACAAGCATGCTAAAAGCCAGAAATAGAGAAAATAAAAATCTTGAAAAATAAGGAAAACATAGTCTATATTAAACTTGCATATTGTTAGACATCAAAAATTAAGCAAACATACAACTAGGAATAAGAAAAGTGGATCTAATTCCCAAGTGGAGTTGCCAATCTACAGGGTGACTTTTGTTGCAAGGGTGTACCAAAAAACACTTTTAACTGGTTACAAGAGAAAAATCCAAACAAATGGGCCAGAGAGAACAATCATATAAGAATT
Organism: Picea mariana; assembly: GCA_032191745.1. NCBI lineage: Eukaryota > Viridiplantae > Streptophyta > Pinopsida > Pinales > Pinaceae > Picea > Picea mariana. The sequence continues at coordinate 29,441 of JASDQU010105735.1, read as the reverse complement.
TGATTCACTTGCAAGCATAAATTTATTAAAACTGAAATTCAATGATTAACCAAGATTTGGCAAGCAGATTGGGAGGGAACAACAATGCATGATTTTATTCCAATGGAAGGTAATAGAAAATTGTAATGTATCACCTAAGGATAGTATGTAGTAGACGGGACTCAAAGCTCTTCATGGGAGGGTCGTTTGACCTCCTTAACCACCCAATCTATCTCTCTGAAAGATGCAAGAAACAAACCCTTTGTGGATGGCCACTATGGAAGATAATCACTTAAGAAGAAAGGAAAATGGATGGGAATGAAGGCAATAGGGATGAGGGATCTCTAGTTCCAGTTCTCCAGCATAACTCTATCAACTCCTTATTGTTAATTTTTGATATGCATGGCTAGGACTATCATTTATAGGCCAATATGAACCCCAACTCTTCACCAATTCAGATATAATTCCTTCAACTAGCCCATGCGATTGTTAGAAAAATATGTGTGCTCATTTCACCATAGAAAATATAGCAATCTTGTCACTCAACCATATGCTCAAAGGCCACCCTCGAGCACCTTAACCTTGACAGAGAATAATTCTGGAAGCATACCCTAGAACCTATAGCCAATCAAAATAGCATACATCTCTCTAGGGCTAGCGCACCAAACAAGAATAACCAAAATCCAAGCAGAAAGTCCAAACCATAACCAAGAGAAAGTCTAAGCCAAAACTGAAATTTGTCAATTTCAACAGCTACAGGTGCAACTCCTATCCAAACTTGTGCACCATTGGCCTTATGTAGTTGTGAGAGTGAGATGACAAATGAGATCTAGCACCCTCTTGTTTATAGTCCTCCAAGTGACCTAACTGGGCTGAATTCTACTTTTGGAAGCTAATAAACCAATAATAAATATTCTCTTGAGTTGACTTGCCTCCTAGTGTTATTATCCAACGTTTTAGGGTTTCTCTTGCTTCCCGAAATATTCTAGTCTCGTCAGGGCTACATGTAGAGGTTAATACCTTCCGCATCTACCATAATATCAACACTCCCTCCTAGCTAAGGAGGCATTAAAGGAAATGGTCTTGAGAACAAACAGACAATTCAACCGGTAGAACCATAATAGCCACATAGGCTATCTCATGTTCAAATCATGAGCACCATCATCACTATCAGTATCACAAAAAGGCATCAACTGCATCATCTCTCAAATCCATACTCTATCTAAGTAATCAGGAATGATGTTGAATAAGTCACTCACTCCATAGAGTGATACCAGAACCATTCTTCTAATCCGGACATATGTCCGAGAAGAATAATTTATCCAACAAATGTTGGAGGCTAAGCCATGGGCTACAAGGACTATTCTTGTAATCCGGACATACGTACTAGAAGAATGATTGTCCTGGACCATTTTCCAGAGGGAGAATGTCTGTCCATCATCATATTGACTATTCTTCTAGCTAAGAATAATATCCAACACTAGTGATAGTCTCCATGGAAATCAAAACAATTCCATTCAAGAGAACACAATTGTGTTTATCCATAGTAGTACACAACTACTATCTAGTGGTACACAACCACACCTAGTAGCACACAGGTACTAACTAGTGGCACATAGTCACAACCAATGGAACACATCCACCACAGTGGCATACAACTACTGTCTAGAGACATATAGTCTCCACAACAATCATATCATCTGATATCAACCTACATAATAATATCATGAAACAAACTGAGTCATCTAGGCCATTCTTCCACTCACATCTGTGAGATATTTTAGAGCATCTTCCCTTAGAAAGAAAACCACCAGCCATGGGCTATATGGACTATTCTTCCACAACATAGAAGAATAATTGTCCCTGATTTCTAAGCCTGGACCATTCACCTAACTGGGCCATTCCTCCAGCACTAATCATAGTGCAACCTGGAGAGAATGAGTTTTCCCTAGGGAGTGTCTGTCTCTGATTGATGAACCCAGAGCATTCACCTAACTGGGATATTCCTCTGAAATGGATCATAGTGCAACTTGGAGAGAATGAGTCTACTCTAGGGAATGATCGTCTGGACCATTTCCTATGGAAATGATTGCCCTGAACCAACCTCCAAAATGGACCATTCTTCGAAATTGCTCACAATTGTGAACTTTGAAAGAATGATTGCCCGGTGAGGAAGACCATTCTGCTTTATGGCTACTCAGAGTAACTTCCAAGAAGAATTATTATCCTAGACCATTCCCACACACTAGCCACAAGGGGACTCACTGTCTATGGTCAACAATCTATCGGACCATTTTCATTACAAAAATGACTGTCTGATTTGGACCATTTTCCGAACTCGAAAATGCATGTATGTTTGAAATATCGAACCACTTTCTAAACTGGAAAGGAGTTGCCCATCTTGGACCATTTTCTGAACTGGAAAATGATTTTCCACAAATCAATAACATATCAGTGCTATATCCCAACCTAGGAGTAATCACTTCCTTTTTCAGTAATGAATTCGTCTCTACGAGCCCTAGCTTGTCTCTTGTTGGCACTGGGGAAGACCCGGGGTTCAATGCTACAACATTGCACCAACAAAACCCTAACTATCGGCCCTTTCAGAAACACCTGCGAAGTAGATGAAGTCTCACCCGAGGTAGAGGCAAGGGTGGTTGCAGGACTCCAATGTCTGCAACCTTAGCTAGGACACAGATCTTTGATTGTAACACCTTAACAGAGCACTTGGTAATTACAATTTGTTAATATTCAGCCTTAGTAGCACAGCTAAACCCTAACAACATATCAGCGCAGCATTAACACAGATCCAATGGATTCAAGCACTAAGCATACCAATAGAGATCAGATCTAACATTCATTCACATTATTCAATACTAATCTATCATATCAGATTCATCTATGATCTAACAATGCACTAAGCATTGAATCACATAAACAAGAGAGGAATCATAAATCACAAAGCATTCATAACATAGGATATACGTGGTTCACCCCCTCCCTGGGGCTACGTCCACCAACTCTTCATCTTCTTTATTAGCTTCTTTCAATCTTCTTACATTCACAAAGCCTCCAAATCAGCTCCACAGAGAACAGGAGATTTGCGCACCTCGCCAGATCCTCCTTCCCCGAGTAGATCTAGGCACAGAGATGTATACAATCTTTTACAGTTGCTTGCGCTTAGCCTTGCAAGTCTCACACAGTGCGCACAAATCCAAATCACACAAATCTACTTTTTCACTTAGCAACAATAGCTCACACTTACTAGTCACTACTTCTTACATCGCCTAGACTTCTATTTATTCATTACAAAATAGGCCTAAGTATGGGTAAACCCATGGGCCGACATCCCCATACCCATTACATAAGCCCAAAACCAAAAAACCCTAAAAAGGGGTTGAGATCCTACGATCTCTGCTTCGACTTATTCTCCATATTCGATAGCCTGTCGAAGTCCCAAAATGGTCAAAAATGACCAAAGGTCCTCAAAACTTGGTCAAGGGCCAACAAGCCCCCAACACTCACATGTGACTCATCCCGAGTCACTCTGATCTGGGTAGCTCTGCCTCAAAAGCCTCGAGCTTGGCTCGAGCAGCTTTGACCTGTTGTTTTTCCATGGCATCTTGCTCAGTGAACTCTTGGATTATTGCTTCGTTGATAGGTCCCTCTAAGCGTTGTTCAGCTGCAGTGATGACTTGCTCCATTTCTGCTCCTCAGCCTTTGATCTTTGTGACTAGTTGGTAATCCTCATCTTGTATTGGTTGTAGCATCTGAGTTACTTACATGACTATACTCTGAATGGTGTGGACCTGTTGTTGGGTAGTGCGCTATTCTTGGGATCGCTTCATCCTCTCAATGGCTGACAGGGGATTCAACTGCGTATGTACTATTTCTGCTTGCTGCTTCGCCTCCTGGAGCTGTGACTCCAATGCCTTCAATTCAGGATCCTCAGTGAGTCACTCATAAGTTAGGGCACTGTGATCACTTAGTTGTTTACACTCCATGGTGAGGCCCTTGATTCTTTCAACTGTGCCTCGAGGAGTCGCTTCCCTTTGATCTTGCACATCCTGTGGAGTACTGGGCATTATTCTTAGCTCCAGATCT
>JASDQU010105734.1:91752-103602 GCA_032191745.1 Picea mariana | reverse complement strand
GGTATGTAAAGTCATAGTGGATAGCGGTAGCACAAACAATATCGTATCTATAGAGATGGTAGAAAATTTGGAGCTGGAGATTGTTGTACATCCAAGCCCATACAGAGTTTCGTGGCTACAAAAAGGACATCAGGTAAATGTCACTAAACAATGTTTAGTTGAATTTAAAGTAGGAGGATATAAGGATGAACTATTATGTGATGTCATTCCCATGGATGTTTGTCATCTATTGCTGGGTAGACCGTGGCAATATGAAAGGAACGTGATTCATGATGGGATAAAGAACACATACACCCTGGAGAACAATGGTAGGATGCACATGTTGTTGCCGATTAAGGATAAATAAGTGAAACCAGAGGTGAACAACATTGTACTTCTCATGAGTGGGAAGGAACTTCTTAAACAGGTTAAGAAGAAGGAGGACACACAATTTATTGTGGTCAGGAAGCCCAAAATTGTTTTGACCAGTATGAGAATAGATGATCTACAAGAAGAAATCCAGGAATTGTTGGGAGAGTTCGCTGATATAGTAGTGGACGAACTACCTTGTTCGTTGCCACCGATTAAGAGTATAAGCCATCACATTGATCTTATACCTGGAGCCAGTTTACCAAACAAAGCCACGTATAGATTGATACCGCAGAAAAATGAAGAAGTTAAGAGACATGTACAGGACTTAATGGACAAAGGATTGATTAGAGAAAGCTTGAGTCCATGCGCTATTCCGACAGTGCTCAGCCCAAATAAAGATGGAGGATGGAGAATGTGTACAGACTCAAGGGAAATCAATAAGATTACCATCAGATACAGATTTCCATTTCCAAGGATGGACAACTTGATGGATTGCTTGAGTCGAGCAATATTTTTTTCAAAAATTGATTTGAAAAGCGGGTATCATCAAATTCGTATGAGAGAAGGTGATGAATGGAAGACAACATTAAAGACAAATGAGGGGCTGCATGAATGGCTTGTTATGCCATTTGGCCTAACAAATGCACCCAGTACTTTCATGAGATTGATGGATGAAGTCCAGCAGGATTTCATAGGGAAATTTGTCATCGTATATCTTGACGATATATTGATTTTCAGCAAGACAGAAGTAGAGCACTTAAGGCATTTAGCTGGAGTGATGAAGAGATTACAACAAGAGAAATTGCTGATAAATGTGAAGAAATCATCATTTATGAGGACATAACTCATTTATTTGGGTTTTGTTATCTTTGTGAATGAGTTGAAGATGGATCCAGAAAAGGTAAATGCGATTAAGAATTGGCCATCTCTAAAAAATGTGTTTGAAGTTCGAAGCTTCCATGGGTTGGCAAGTTTCTACAGGAAATTCATCCGAAACTTCAGTGGAATTAGTGCACCAATGATGGATACGGTGAATAAAAGACACAAATCTTTTCATTGGACAGAAGAAGCAGAGAAAAGTTTCAATCTGTTGAAGAAGAAGATCACGGAGCAACCAATTCTAGTTTTGTCGGATTATAGCAAGACATTCCAGGTTAGGTGTGATGAGAGTAGATTTGCAATTGGAGCAATCTTGAGCCAAGATGATAGGATGATCACATGCTTTAGTGTAAAACTGAATGAAGCAAAGATCAAGTACTCAACATATGACAAAGCATTTTATGCAGTCATACAAGCACTGAAGAAATGGAGACATTATTTGGTTCCTAAAGAGTTTGTTTTGTACAATGATAATCATGCTTTACAATTCGTGACTCAACAAGAGAAGTTGAACCAAAAACATGATAAATGGGTTGAATTCATGCAGAATTTTACTTTTGTGACTAAGCATATTTCTGGAACTGCTAACAGAGTTATTGATGCTTTGAGCAGGAAATGTTTGCTTATGAAGGAATTCAGAGTCAAAACTTTGGGTTTTGATAACCTAAAAGAAATGTACAGGGATGACCGAGATTTTAAGGAAGTGTATGAGGTGTATGAGAATCCAATTCTTAGGGACATAAACCAATGGACCGAATATATGATCCAAGATGGATTGTTATTTAGGGGCAATCAACTATGTATTCCAAAATGCTCCATAAGGGAAAATTTGTTGAAAGAAAAACAAAGTGGAGGATTGGACCAACACTTTGGTCATGATAAGACGTTCTTAAAGTTGAATGGCTCATATTTTTATCCAGGAATGAGGACAGATGTTAAAAAATTTGTGGAAAGATGCAAAATTTGTCAGCACACAAAGGGGAAAAGATAGAATACAGGGTTATACCAGCCATTACCCATACCAGAAAGGTCGTGGGACGCAGTGAGCATGGATTTCATATTGGGACGACTAAGAATGCAAAGAGGCTGTGATTCGATATTTGTGGTAGTCGTCAGATTTTCAAAGATGGCACATTTCATACCATGCCAGAAAAATAGTGACACAAATCATATTACAAACTTGTTTTTCAAGGAAGTCATCAGACTTCACGACTTGCTAAGGAGTATCGTTTCTGATCGGGATACCAAGTTCGTTGGACATTTCTGGAGAACTTTGTGGAAGAAGCTGGGGACAAGTTTTTCTTTTAGCTCAGCATATCATCCTCAGACGAATGGGCAAACAGAAGTCGTAGACAGGATTTTGGGAGATTTGTTGAGGAGCTTAGTGACTTAACACCACAGTCAATGGGATCACATTCTGCCACAGGCAGAATTCGCTTATAATGATTTGTTTAACAAAAGCATAGGGCTCAGTCCATTTCAGATTGTATATGGAATGAAACCAAGGGGAGTTTTTGAATTGAAAGATTCAGAACAAGATGAATTCAGAAGTGCTAGTGTAGAGGACTTTGTAGAGGGAATGAAGGAGCTTCACAACCGAGTCAAAGAGTGATTGCAAAGTTCAAGTCAAGAATACAAGCGAAGAGAAGATCAACACAGGCGATACCTTCAATTTGAAGTTGGTGATCTGATTCTTGCACATCTGAGGAAGGAAAGGTTCCCAAGGGGAACATATAACAAACTAAAGATAAAAAAGATTGGACTATGCAAGGTCATAAGGAAATTTGGGGCAAACGCATATGAGATTGAATTACCCGATGGGGTCGGAATCTCGCCGATATTCAATGTTGCAGATTTGTACCCTTACAGAGTTGAAGAAGAAGGAGCAGAAGATGAACAGAAAGAAGTTCAATGGACAAAACAAATGCCTGTAGCTGAAAAACCACATATGGAAAGTATAATTGACAAGAGAGTCAGCAGGAAGAACAGGAGAAAAGAGTATTTTGAATACTTGGTCAAGTGGAAAGGACATCTAGTTGAAGATGCCAGTTGGGAAAATGAAGCAAAAATTCAGAAGCATGGACAGACCGTGCAAGAGTTCATGAACATGAGTTCATGAAAATTTTCAAGTGGGGGAGTATGATGCATGAGCATTGTAAGCAACTAGCCAAGCGAGCATGAAGGCGGAACACAACTGGGAAAAGCGTAGCGCACGTTTTGCACATTTTGAAATATTTTTGAAAGATTAAGAAGCAGATATTAATGTAGTAGCTAGAGGTGTACTTGCATTTATATCTGGTTGTGGTAAACAGATCATGAGCGATTTTCTCTCAGCTGTCAACGTAAAAGGCATTTAATCCCAATTAATGAAAGTAGGTAGGTTTGAATTAATAGATTAGATAGTTTAGAAGAGTAGGAGGGAAAATGGGTATAGATACCCTCGCCTTTGTATCATAGTAGTGGTTGTATCATTAGCAATAAAGAAGAAGAAGAGAGCTGTAGCAGAGAGCTGTAGAGAAGAACCCATGTACAAGAGAACTTGAGTTAATATATGAAGCTTTGACTCAGATTTCATGGTGTTATGATGTTTGTTGTTTACATATGCTGAATGGTATGCTTACAATTGTTTTATTCTCTCTGTTATGCATTTGTTTCAATGCTATGTTGAATGTATGATTTCATGTTAAGTATATGAACTCTGAGAGAAGAAAGAGAATGCGTTTCAATTGTTTCTCTTCCTGAGAGAGAGAGTTCCTTCAAGGAGTGCAGTGAAACGTCCGCAAGGTGTGCATTGACAAGGCTCTGAGTTTACCTCAGAAAGCTCAGGAAGGATACTATTGTTCTCATTCCAGTAGAAGTGCAGGTGGAGCATAGAAGCCATGCAAGGTGTGCGTAGGCTAGTTGAAGCCTTAGAGTTTATCAACTAAGGTTAAAGATTGAAGGACTGCGTTGTAGAGGGGGCACAGAGTCGAAAAATGAAATACCTAGAAGTATTTGAAAGTCTGCCGCAAGGAGTGTGCGCAGGAGCCCTTTCGAGACTTGAGTTGCAAGTGAAAGCTCAGGAGGGTCAGTATCTTTGAAATTACTCAAAGGGAGACGAAGATTGAAAATGTCTCACAGAAGTTAAGTTCCAGTGGAAGAACACTGGTTCATTTCACAAAAGCTGTCAAGGAGGAAACGAGCGGTCAAAATTCTCTGAGGAGAACTCCCAAATCGCGAAAAGAATTGTTAAGTGAAGAATTTTGGGATTTCGGTAATTCAGGATTTAGAATACCAGAAATACCGATGACAAGGAGCTAGGGGCATTTGCATTGAAAAACCCCGGAGTTGCGAAACACAAAGTATTGATGAAGTGGCGTTTCGATATTTCGGTGTTTCGGGGTTCGGGAATTCAGGGATTATGGTGACAAGTGTTTTGAGGTCGAGAGTTTCAAACTCCCGGTACCCGGGAGCCTGAAATAATGTGGGTCGTTCGATCTAAAGGGAGGCTATTAACTGTTGATTCCATAGAAGGCACCCTTTCGGAATTTGGGATTTCGAAGTGGTAAGGGAACGAAAATTGAAGGCTTATTCAAGTCCCGAAAACCAGGAAGAGTGACAGGTGGCAGGAATCCAGGACAAAGACATAAGACAACTGAGAAGACAGGTGGCGCATACTCGGTTCTAGGTAGTGTCAATTTTTGTTGATCGTTTCGGGGTTTCAAAGGTTGGAGAGTCGAGAAGCGTTGCATCAGGATTCGTGAAATCGCGAAGTCCGAAACTCTGAATCGGTGAAAGAGTCCCGTTCATAACCATTGGGGAGACAGCCTTTGCTGAACGTATCGAGATCCGTCACTTCGGTTTTTTCGAAGACAAGGAATCGGGGTCCTTTGCACTGCAATTCCCGAAGTTGCGAAATGCGACGCAGTTGTGGAGGAGGATGCGGCCAAAGATTTTGACAATTTGACATTTTGGGTTTTGGAGGTTGAAGAGACAAGAAACTCGACAACAGGAATCACGATATTGTGAAACCCTAAATCACGATTCGAAAAAGGGTGCGATCATATCATGGATGATTTTAGGGGCTAAATTTCGCTCATGGGCTAATTTTCCATGGTTTTTCCAAAAACGAGATTCGTTATTTTAAAAATGATTCGCGCAAATTCTATAGGATAAAATTATTTTACCTTAAAAATCGCCAAAATTTTATTAAAACTATATAAAATCCTTAGAAATTTGAATATTTTTACAAAAATATCGCGAAAGATTTATAGTTGGCATATGAAGGATTAGTAAGATTCGCGAAGGTTTCTACATTTTAAAATAATTTTTCATCCTTAAAATCATCCCTGGATCATATTGTTGGTCAGGAGATTTGGGTTGATGCCTTATGTTTGATCACACGGGAATACCTATAAGGACTTGTGGAAAACACTGGTGTGTGTGTGGGATTCCTTGTGGAGGAATTGAAAAGTCAATTTAATTTAGGGTAGATTTAGAACAATCTTGCACAGATCTTGTCCCGTGGGTTGGGGTCTGCACCATTTGTGGTATTAGAGCTTAGAACAAGTTCTTTGCTTTCTGTAGCAGAGAAAAGAGGAACATTTTACAGCCATGCCGCTGAGAAGAAAAGACAGGCCAATGCCAATTTCTGATCCAGCAAGAGAAAGAGAAATGCGCAAGTTACATGCCAGGATTGATGCCATGGAGACAGCACAGAGGCGCACAGTTGATGCTGGGGATATCAACGAAGATGAAAGTGAAAATGAAGCTATAAATGAAGGAGAAGAAGTTGAAGTTGAGGATGCTGCGGATGAACGCCTATTCAGGGTTGTTGCAAGGATAGGTGCCAGAGCAAGGATGGATATTCCCATGTATGAGGGAAACTTAGATGTTGAAGAGCTTCTAGACTGGATTATAGCTCTAGATAAATACTTCAACAATGAGGATGTCGAGCAAGACAAGAAGATCAAACATGCCGTTACCAGACTTAAAGGGCATGCAACATTGTGGTGGGATGAACTACAGGCTGACAGATGCTGCAAAGACAAGCAGAAAATCAAGAGATGGGATAGAATGGTTGCAAAGATGAAAGCCAAATTTATACCCAAGGATTATCAAATCACTCTGTTTCGGAGGATGCAAAATTTGGGACAGAAGATGACGTCAATGAAGGAATACACTCAAGAGTTCTACAGGATAAACATTAGAGCAAGTCATCGGGAAAGTGATGATGAAAAGGTTGCCAGATACATGAATGGTCTGTGATATGAAATCCAAGATGAGATGAGCATGATGACCCTCTAGAATGTGGAAGATGCTTATCATATAGCTCTGAAAGCTGAAGAGAAGCTGAGCCGAAAGCAAGGTCAAAGAGGAAAGCAAGGTCAAAAAGGCTGAGGTAGAAGTCAAGCCAAAGGCAAAACAATTGCCCAAGATAGGACTCAGAAACCTAAAGAAGAAGGGAAGAAACCTCAAACTCAACATGAGAGAGGTGGAAGTTCACAGAGAGGGCAGTATGCTGATAGAAACACTTTTCCTCGAGCCAGAGGAAGAGGAAGAGGCAGATGCGGTGAAGTAAAATTCTTTTTCTATGGAAAGATCAGACATAAATCTTATGAGTGTCCAGATAAGAAGAAAGATGGTGGAGAAACTCACATTGTCGAAGCTCAAGGATGAAATATTGAGGCAGAAGATGTTGAGGGTGGAAGATCCAAGGAAAGTTCTCTTAACGCCAGAGAAGGAGGCTGAGAACCCAACCCAAAGAAACAGTCTGTTTCGGACTGCTTGCAAAATCAAAGACAGGGTATGCAAAGTCATAGTGGACAGCGGTAGCACATACAATCTCGTATCTATAGAGATGGTAGAAAATATGGAGTTGGAGACTGTTGTACATCCAAGCCCATATAGAGTTTCGTGGCTACAAAAAGGACATCAGGTAAATGTCACTAAACAATGTTTAGTTGAATTTAAAATAGGAGGATATAAGGATGAAATATTATGTGATGCCAATCCCATGGATGTTTGTCATCTATTTCTGGGTAGACCGTGGCAATATGACATGAACGTGATTCATGATGGGAGAAAGAACACATACACCCTAGAGAAGAATGGTAGGACACACATGTTGTTGTCGATTAAGGATAAAGAAGTGAAACCAGAGGTGAACAATGCTATACTTCTCATGAGTGGGAAGGAACTTCTTAAACAGGTTAAGAAGAAGGAGGACACACAATTTATTGTGGTCAGAAAGCCCAATTTTTTTTTGACCAGTACGAGAATAGATGATCTACCAGAAGAAATCCAAGAATTGCTGGTAGAGTTCACTGATATAGTAGTGGACGAACTACCTTGTTCGTTGCCACCAATCAGGAGTATAAGCCATCACATTGATCTTATACCTGGAGCCAGTTTACCAAACAAAGCCGCGTACAGATTGATGCCGCAGAAAAATGAAGAAGTTAAGAGACAGGTACAGGAATTAATGGACAAAGGATTGATTAGAGAAAGCTTGAGTCCATGCACTATTCCGACAGTGCTCAGCCCAAAGAAAGATAGAGGCTGGAGAATGTGTACAGACTCAAGGGAAATCAATAAGATTAGCATCAGATACGGATTTCCATTGCCAAGGATGGACGCCTTGATGGATTGCTTGAGTGGAGCACGATTTTTTTCAAAAAGTGATTTGAAAAGCGGATATCATCAAATTCAGATGAGAGAAGGTGATAAATGGAAGACAACATTCAAGACAAATGAGGGGCTACATGAATGGCTTTTTATTACATTTGGCATAACAAATGCACCTATTACTTTCATGAGATTGATGAATGAAGTCCTGAAGGATTTCATAGGGAAATTTGTCATTGTATATCTTGACGATATATTGATTTTTAGCAAGACAGAAGCAGAGAACTTAAGGCATTTAGCTGCAGTGATGAAGAGATTACAACAAAGGAAATTGCTGATAAATGTGAAGAAATCATCATTTATGAGGACATAACTCATTTATTTGGGTTTTGTTATCTCTACAAATGCGTTGAAGATGGATCCTGAAAAGGTAAATGCGATTAAGAATTGGCCATCTCTGAAAAATGTGTTTGAAGTTTGAAGCTTCCATGGTTTGGCAAGTTTCTACAGGAAATTCATCTGAAACTTTAGTGGAATTAGCGCACCAATGATGGATACGGTGAAGAAAACACACAAATCTTTTCACTGGACAAAAGAAGTAGAGAAGAGTTTCAATCTGCTGAAGAAGAAGATCATAGAGCAACCAATTCTAGTTTTTCTAGATTTTAGCAAGACATTCCAGGTTAGGTGTGATGCGAGTGGATTTGCAATTGGAGCGGTCTTGAGCCAAGACGATAGGCCGTTCGCATACTTCAGTGAAAAACTGAATGAAGTGAAGATCAAGTACTCAACATATGACAAAGAATTTTATGCAGTCATACAAGCACTTAAGAAATGGAGACATTATTTGGTTCCTAAAGAGTTTGTTTTGTACAGTGATAATCATTCTTTACAATTCATGACTCAATAGGAGAAGTTGAACCAAAAACATGCTAAACGGGTTGAATTCATGCATCATTTTACTTTTGTGACTAAGCATATTTCTGGAACTGCTAACAAAGTTGTTGATGCTTTGAGCAGGAAATGTTTGCTTATGCAGGAATTCATAGTCAAAACTTTGGGTTTTGATAACCTCAAAGAAATGTACAGGGATGACCCAATTTTAGGGAAGCATATGAGGCATCTGAGAATCCAATTCTTAGAGACAGAAAGCAATGGACCGAATATATGATCCAAGATGGATTGTTATTCAGGGGCAATCAACTATGTATTCTAAAATGCTCCATGAGGGAGAATTTGCTGAAAGAAAAACACAGTGGAGGATTGGTCAGGCACTTCAGTCATGATAAGATGTTCTCAAAGTTGAATGGCTCATATTTTTGGCCAGGTATGAGGACATATGTTAAAACATTTGTGGACATATGCATAATTTGTCAGCACACAAAGGGGAAAATACAAAATACAGGGTTATACCAACCATTACCCATACCAGAAACGCCGTGGGATGCAGTGAGCATGGATTTCATATTGGGACTGCTAAGAACACAAAGAGGCTATGATTCGATTTTTGTGGTAGTCGACAGATTTTCAAAGATGACACATTTTGTACCATGCCAGAAAATCAATGACACAACTCATATTGCAAACCTATTTTTCAAGAAAGTTGTCAGAATTCACGGCTTGCCAAGGAGTATTGTTTCTGATCAAGATACCAAGTTCGTTGGACATTTTTGGAGAACTTTGTGGAAGAAGCTGGGGAAAAGTTTGTCTTTTAGCTCAACATATCATCCTTAGATGGATGGGCAGACATAAGTCATGAACAAGAGCTTGGGAGATTTGTTGAGGACCTTAGTGACTGAACACCACAGTCAATGGGATCACATTCTGCCACAGGTAAAATTTGCTTATAATGATTCACTTAATAGAAGCATAGGGCAGAGTCCATTCCAGATTGTATATGGAATGCAGCCAAGGGGATTTTTTGAATTGAAAGATTCGGAACAAGATGAATTCAGGAGTGCTAGTGCAGAGGACTTTGTAGAGGGAATGAAGGAGCTTCATAGCCAAGTCAAAGAGCGATTGCAGAGTTCAAGTCAAGAATACAAGCGGAGAGCATATCAACACAGGAGAGAACTTCAATTTGAAGTTGGTGATCGGATTCTTCTGCATCTGAGGAAGGAAAGTTTCACAAGGGGAACATATAACAAACTAAAGATGAAAAAGATTGGATCATACAAGGTCATAAGGAAATTTGGGGCAAATGCATATGAGATTGAATTACCTGATGGGGTTGGAATCTCACCGATATTCAATGTTGCGGATTTGTACCCTTACAGAGATGAAGATGCAGGAGTAGAAGATGAACAGGAAGAAGTTCATTGGACAAAACAAATGCCCGTAGCTAAAAAGCCACAGATGGAAAGTATAATTAGCAAGAGAGTTAGCAGGAAGACTAGGAGAAAAGAGTATTTTGAATACTTGGTCAAGTGGAAAGGACATCCAGTTGAAGATGCCAGTTGGGAAACTGAAGTAGAAATTCAGAAGCATGGACAGACTGTGCAAGAGATCATGAATAGGAGATCATAAAAAGTTTCAAGCGGGGGATATGATGCAGGAGCATCGTAAGTAGCCAGCCAAGCGAGCATGAAGGTGAAAGACAGTTGGGAAAAGCGCAACACACATTTGCACATTTTGAAATATTTTTGAAAGATTAAGAAGCAGATATTAATGTAGTAGCTAGAATTGTACTTGCATTTATATCTGGCTATGGTAAATAGATCATGAGCGATTTTCTCTCATCTGTCAATGTAAAAGGAATTTAAGCCTAGTTAATGAAAGTAGGTAGGTTTGAATTAATAGATTAGATAGTTTAGAAGAGTAGGACGGAAAACGGGTATAGACACCCTTGCCTTTGTATCATAGTAGTGGTTGTTATCATTAGAAATAAAGAAGAAGAAGAGAGTTGTAGCAAAGAGATGTAGAGAAGAACCCATGTACATTAGCACTTGAGTTAATATATGAAGCTTTGACTTAGATTTCATGGTGTTATGATGTTTGTTGTTTACATGTGTTGAATGGTATGCTTACAGTTGTTTTATTCTCTCTGTTATGCATTTGTTTCAATGTTGTGTTGAATGTATGATTTCATGTTAAGTATATGAACTCTGAGAGAAGAAAGAGAATGAGTTTCAATTGTTTCTCTTCCTGAGAGAGAGAGTTCCTACAAGGAGTGTAATGAAACGTCCACAAGGTGTGCGTTTACAAGGCTCTGAGTTTACCTAAGAAATATCAGGAAGGATACTATTGTTCTCATTCCAGCAGAAGTGCAGGTGGAGCACAAAAGCCATGCAAGGTGTGCACAGGCTAGTTGAAGTCTTAGAATTTATCAACTAAGGTTAAAGATTGAAGGACTGCTGTTGCAGAGGGGGCACAGAGTTGAAAGATCAAATACCTAGAAGTATTTGAAAGTCTGCTGCAAGGAGTGCGCACAAGAGCCCTTTCGAGACTTGAGTTGCAAGTGAAAGCTCAGGAGGGTCAACACCTTTGAAAGTACTCAAAGAGAGACGAAGATTTAAAACGTCTCGTAAAAGTTAATTTACAATGGAAGAACACTGGTTCATTTCGCAAAAGCTGTCAAGGAGAAATCGAGCGGTCAGAATTCTCCGAGTAGAACTCCCGAATCACGAAAAGAATTGTTAAGTGAATAATTTCAGAACTTCGGTAATTCAGGATTCGGGATACCATAAATCTTGATGACAAGGAGCCAGGGGCCTTTGCATTGAAAAAACCCGGAGTTGTGAAACGTGAAGTATTGGTGAAGTGGCGTTTCGACATTTTTGTGTTTTGGGGTTTGGGAATTCGGGGATTGTGGTGAAAAGTGTTTTGGGGTCGAGAGTTTCGATCTCCCGGTACCCGGGAGCCCAAAATAACGTGGGACGTTGGATCTAAAGCGTGTTGATACTGAGAGGGGGGTGAATCAGTATCAAGTACAATTTAAAACATTTTTCAACTTATACTTAAACCATTCAATTATATCCAATGATCAATGAACAATAGTATAAGAGTTACACCAAT
>JASDQU010105734.1:42145-91652 GCA_032191745.1 Picea mariana | reverse complement strand
GGATGTTGTATCTTCATTTTCATTTTCCTTCATGTCCAAATAACTTCATCAATATTCTGGTCCAAAACCCATGACTAGGGTTGACATCAATGACAACAACCAATCTTCCAACAAAGCGAGGCTATTAGCCGTTTATTTCGTAGAAGGCGCCATTTCAGAATTCAGGATTTCGAAGTGGTAAGGGAAAAACAATCGAAGGCTTGCTCAAGTCATGAAAATTGGGAAGAGTGATAGGTGGAAGGAATCCACGACAGAGACACAAGATAGTTGAGAAGACAGGTGGCACATACTCGTTGCCAGGTAGTGTCAATTTCTATTGACCATTTCAAGGCTTCGAAGGTTGGAGAGTCGAGAAGCCTTGCATCAGGATTCGCGAAATCACGAAGTCTGAAACTCCGAATTGGCGAAAGAGTGTCGTTCATAACCGTTGGGGAGCCAGACTTTGCTAAACGTATCGGGATCCGAAATTTTGGTGTTTTTGAAGACAAGGAATTGGGGTCCTTTGCACCAGAATTCTTGAAGTCATGAAACATGACGTAGTTGTGGAGGAGGATGTGACCAAATATTTTGGAAATTCGGCATTTCGGGTTTCAGGGGTTGAAGAGACAAGAAACTCGACAATAGGAATCACGACATCACAAAACCCGAAATTCAGATTCGGAAAAGGGCACGATCATATTGTTGGTCAGGAGATTTGGGTTGATTCCTTGTGTTTGATCATGCGGGCATACCTATAAGGACCCGTGGAAAACATCGGTGTGTGTGTGTGGGATTCCCTGTGGAGGAATCGAAAATTCAATTTGATTCAGGGCAGATTTAGAACGATCCTGCGTGGATCTTGGCCCGAGGGTCGGGGTCTGCACCACTATCCTAGTATTCCCATACTCTGAAAAGGCATTTCATGTGCATGTAGATGCATCAACCATAACACTTGGAGCAATTTTGGCACATCCAAGAGCTGGGGAATCAAAAAACCTTATAGCGTTTGTAAGCAGGAAATTGTTAGAATAAGAGAAGAACTACAACACCAAAGAAAGAGAAGGCCTAGCCATGGTATATGCACTTCAAAAATTTAGGCACTATTTACTGGGTAAACACTTTAAAATGTTCACAGACCATTTTTCCCTCAAATAATCAGTCAATAAGCCAGTGCTAGGGGGAAGGATTTGTAAATGGATATTGTTGTTACAAGAATTTGATTTCGAAGTGATAGTCAAACCATGGAAGATGAAGTCAGGACCTATTCACCTGTCAAGGGTAACTAATGGAGAATAACCTATTAAATTGGAAGACAACTTCCTTGATGCATAGTTATTTTCAGTACAGGTAGCTAATGAATACTTTTCTAATATTATTGAATACTTAAGTACAAGGATTACGACACAAGATTTTAACACTGTGCAGAAGAAAAATCCGGTAGTCAGAGCTGCAGACTTTCAACTTTTTACAGGACATTTATACAAGATGGGCACAAATATCATTTTGAGAAGGTGTGTATTAGAACATGAAAGGCCCATAATTTTGGTAGAATATTATGAAGGAATAGATGGAGGACAATATGCAGGAAAAGCCACCGCGTAGAAGGTATTGCGCATGGAATTATGGTGGCCACCAGTCCATAAAGATGCCCAAGAATATTTCCAGAAATGTGATGTCTGTCAAAGGGTTGGAAAACCCAACAGAAGGTATGAGATGCCTCTAAGACCACAAGTAACTTTGCAGGTATTTGAAAAATGGGCAATAGACTTTGTTGGACCGATCAACCCACCAACAAAAAGGTCAGGAGCTATACATATCATTATTGTGACCGAATACTTAACAATATGGGAAAAAATAGCACCAGTCAAAGACTATAATGTGGAGACAACAACACACTTCTTGTTTGAGCAAGCGATCACCAGATTTGGATGTCCAGGGATTTTGATGAGTGACCAGGGCACTCATTTGATCAATGATACCATCAGGGCTATGACTGAGGAGTTTGAAGTCTATCACTAGAATAGTACAATGTACCATCCTCAGGAAAATGGAACAATATAAGCTTTCAATAAGATATTGGAAAATGCTCTGACAAATATCTGCAATGTCAACAGGGATGATTGGGACTTGAAAATACCAACAATATTATGGGCATATAGTACTACATATAAGAAGTTGACAGGACATACACCCTTCATATTGGTGTATGGATAGGAAGCAGTAGTACCATTAGAATTTCTGGTGCCCAGACTGTGCATAGCAACAATTACCAACATGAAAAAAATAGTTGCAATAAAGGAAAGGTTAAGTCAACTAATGGAAATGGAAGAGGACACGATTCTGGCAGGATTTCACCAGGAAGTATAGAAAGCAAGAGACAAAGCCTGGCATGATAGACATATTAAGAAGAACAATTTTAAAGAGGGAGGCCTAGTCTTACTCTATGACAGTAAATGTTTCCAACATCCTGGTAAATTTATAATGCATTGGCTAGGGCCATATAAAGAAAAAATTGTCACAGATGGGGGATCTATACAGCTAAAATATTTGGGAGGAAAAAAACTTAAAGGAATGATCAATGATAGTTGACTAAAGCTGTAAAGGGATAATCGACCTAATAACTCTTAAAAGTTAAAATGTAGTTATAAAGGAATGTATATAGTGTACTATATCAGAGATTAGATAAGAAAAATGAGAAAAAGAAATAAAGAGGAGAAAAAGAGGGAAAAAGAAATACAAAAATACAAAAGAAATAAAATACAAAAATACTGGGAAACATCGTGCACATAAATAGTGGAATCAACGCAACAAAAAGAAAAAGTGACCGCACGTAGCATATGGATGATAAAAATCAAAACAACACGCACTAAGGAGAAGTACAATGCAACAGGAAAGGGGCCAATGGTCGAAAAAGTGAAAAAATAGTTGTTAGGGTAAAAAGGCGCTAATTGGGGAATTTATGGAATTAAATGAAGCATACTCGACAGGATTGAATGCATTAATCACAACCAAAGAAGCTTCTCCGAGAAGATTCAGGGAAAAAATGATGCCCTCTTTAAATTTGAAATGCGGTCCAAACAAGACTTATTGTGCATTCACAAACCCGCGAAGCTAAAGACAAGAGGTGAACAAAAGAGTACAAAGATTCAAAGAAACCAAATCTCAATCCAGAAAGCAAGAAGTTCCCACGATGGAACCTCCAAAGGTAGGTGCACCAAGCCAAACAACACACAAAACATGCAACATTCTCTAGTCTCCACAAGAAACTGTAGAGGTGGAGCATGAAACTACACATAGGGAGAGAATTGTCGATGTCAACGTAATTCCCTCACCACAGATTGAACAAGTGACCGCCACACTGGTAAAAGAAGAAGAAAAAGCCTCGATGATGGCCGAGATGGATATTGACTCACATGATAGTGCATAGAGGCACAAACCAGTCACCACAGGAAACCCACAACAACCCTAAAGGGTCGAAGCAACCCACAGAACAAATGGGGGCGACAATGAGAAAATAGAGTCTGACATGGCGAGACCACAACTTAGGGAAGGGTTTGCACACTAGGAGGAAGGAAAAATTGAAGATATTACAAGGAAGCCAAAGTTAGGTGGGGAAGAGAGAGAGCCAGAGGAAAGTACCTCTACTGCACTGGTAAGAAGAAAGGGAAAAAAACCCATCATGCGGTCCCTGCATAGGCAACCCGACACATCAATTGTGCCACTGCACATTATAGAGGGGGTGCAGGACATGCAAACCCTACTAGGGTGTGTGGAAAGGCTAAGATAATCGGACCATGATGTGGCCACATCGAAAAATTCCCAGAATTTGCGCAGTAAGTATACATGGAGAGCATAGGCACAGGCCCATTTGGAGACCCCATGATGAATCCAAACCAATGGGCATCAGGCCTAGAAAACATAGGGATCCTTAACCTTGTAGATATTCCCTACTTCGCCAGAGGGAAAGAAGTGAATAACTATGTCAAGCAGTTGATGGCAGTCCACCATTGAGGCCTCTTATGGATGTAAGAACCCATATCCATTGATGTATAACTGATTACATTCATCACAGGTCTATCATCAATGGGCGAGAGTCCCACACAATACCTGGATAACAAAACTAAATAAAAGGATCTTGACGAAGAGATGAAGAAAACATATGGAATAGAGAGAGGATTGCATAGGATTATCATCAAATGAATCAATGACGCAGCCACCAGGATGACCAAAAAAATAATGGTGTGCAAATTTATATGCAAGTGATGCAAGGAGGAGGTCCCTATAAGGGTTGTCGCAGGTGCATCTCAGTGCACAAACATAACCATGCTCACCTGGGCCCCATATCTGTTGAACATGTTCCTCAATGACTGATAGGATGCGTAGGACTTGGGAACATAGTTCCATTATTCCTGGTTGTTGATTTTGCTAGCACTAATCAGGTGGAAAGAGCCTCCCTACTCTTATTTTTGTGATAGAGTAGGCCGTTGCTGCACAATGTTGTACACATCCATGGGAAGCACATCATACCCCAAGAGAAGAAGTGGAAATGTGAGTACCTTTGGGTAGTATCTCAATGACATCCAGGACAACATAACCAACACCTAGAGGATCACTCCAGAAGTGGTTGCATAGTATCAAAGTATAGCCAACTTCAGGGCTACGTGCCACAATATGTGGATCCAAGCACACATGGATCCAACAAAAGAGTGGGTACAACTTCATTTCCGCATCAAGGCAGAGGAAGTTGAAATGGCAGTGAGACTAGGAAAATGACTGGAAGATCCCAGTAATTACCAAGGACATGCCAAAGGGAAAGGAAATGGAAGCAGGATTGTCCAAGACACCTGCAGGAGACATTTTTGCGCCCAAAAATCCAACACAGCAGGGGAAGCCCAGTCAGAAGCCAGTGCAACAGAAGAAATGAAGTGGTCCAAAGAAGGATGCGCAGTCAGGTAAGAAAGACACTGGCTCGGTGTAGGAAATAAGGAAGGGGGGACACAATGACAAAGGAAACCCCTTCAGAAACCACTCCACAAGAAACAGGGACACCCAAGTGGCCAATTATACATACAAGGGTGTCGTGTAAGAAGGCCAAGGCTCATAAGAAGATACCTGAGTACATAGTCATCGAGGATGATGTCGATCTTGTCACATAGAGAGTACAATATCATGTAGCGAAGAAGTTTGAATAGGCCAAACACAAAAGATGAAGGATCCATAATGAGTTGGTCGATATCAGGCAGGTCCTAGAACAAATACAAGCAGTGCAAATGCATGAAAAGGGAACATAACCCTTCCCCTGAGAAACATAAGTAGAGGAAAGGACCACACTGAGTGAAGAACAAACCATCCAAACCATAGAACATGCGAGTCCAAGCTTCCAAGTAACATAAAAGATGTTGCATATGGACGAGGCCATAGCCAAAACACCACTTAAATATCTGGCACAAGTATAGTTGGTACTAACAAAGATACCAAAAAAGGTACTGTATAAACTGCAAGTCAGTGTCGCGTAGGAAGTGCAATTGCGTGAAAGGATAGATGCAATGGAATTATAGGAAACTAGCAATGACAAGGATGCCCAAGAAATGGTAGCTGAGAAGGTAAATATCAAGACAAAAGAGGATAAATAACACATAGATAACTTAGAGCAGAAGCTAAAGGAAGTCTTTACAGGGATTCAAGACAACGCACATGCAACCATGATCAATGCAGAAGAACAGATCCAAATCATCACGCAGACGCTCAAGAAATACAAGAAGGAGATCGAGGAGATTAAAGAAAAATTAACCCCAACTAATCCTCTAGAAGTTCTAGCTGAAAGGGAACAACAAGAAACCCTGCAAGTGGAAATGATGCATAAAGAAGCTGAATGGGTCACACAATTATTTGGCAAGAACACACAGCTATGGAAAAAACTAGAAGAAAATGATAGGGTCCAACAACTAGATCAACAAAAGGAGGGAATCAACACTACAATCTAGGAGCTGAAGTAGAGGAAAAATTCCATGAGCATCATAGAGCGAGTGAAGGGTGCGCAAGAGATGAAGACCCTGCAGGCAGAACTAAAGACTACACAGAATAACAAGCAGGAAAGGCTATCCCAATTAGAACCTCTCCAAGAGCAAGAAAAACAATTTATTACAAAAATGGAGAAGTAAAAGATGATAATGGCTCAAGATCATGTTGAGAGTGTAGAATATCTCAAGGAGAACATCACAACGTAGAGTGTAGAAGAGCTCATAGAGAAGGCTGCACAGGGCAGAGCAAAAGGGGAAGATCTAGAAGGGAAATTCCATATCTTGGAAGAGGTTGTTAAGGGAGCACGCACAACCATAATGGCTCGGGACAAGCCACATGTCTATGTTGGGGGCCTGTTGGGCGCATGCCTATTTTAAGGAAAGACCTGATTTTGGAGAAGAATAGCTAGCAGGAAAAGAAGCATGCACGAGGAAAAGAAATACGCATGAGGAAAATTAGTATGCAAGACAAGAAGGGAGGAAAACCTAACCATTTTAGGGTTAGGGTTTTTGATAAATATTGTAATGGCTATAATCCTAAAAAATAGTATAAATAAAGACCTAGGAGGTTTAGGTTAGGGTTTCATTTGTTCAAGTGTCGTTCAATAGTTGTAAGTTCGATGTAAAAGAAGTTCAATGAGTTGATAATGGTTATTATGATTGTAATAAGGTGATATAAGAGTCAAGTTAAGTACATTTGAGGGTTATATCATAGGATGAGGATCCTGGTGTGATCTAGTCAACCTCACAGAGGTTCCTGTACCTCTTCATGATTGTATGATGGAGTATGTAATGCATGTAGCACTCTTTTTTGCAACAGACTAAATATAAGAGAATATAAGCCAAAACTTTGTGGACGTATCTCAGGAGGGGGTGAACCATGGTAAAAAGTGTGTTATATGAGATGTTTCTTGCATGTTTACCTTTTGTTAATGGTTATCTTATGAATGAATGATTAACTAGATGTATTAGAATGCATGCATGAGCCTAGATATGGATAAACCCTAGAGGTACTTGACTAAATAACAAGATTATTGCATGAATAAGATATATTACACTCCCAGATTCCCCACTCATTCCTAGACTACAAACATATGAGTATTGCAGTCACCCATAAAGCTATCTTGAGTGAGACTGCTTCTTTTGACTTCCTTCTCATTGTTGCTACACCTTTTGCTTCCATTTATTATTACATCGTTTCCATGCTCGACTGGTAAATACCTACTCGCTTCTATTTTCAACACCCTTGGTTGAGAACTACCATTATCAATGGTCATCATTTTCCATGTCTTGTTGTAGTCCATTACTTTAGTCACATTCCATGTTCTTGGAAATTCACAACATACCATGTGTTCTCTCCAGCCGAGATTAATATTACCCCTTTGACATGCTCGGTAACCAACCATAAAAAAGGTACACCCTAAAGTCTCCTTTAAGATATTTTCAAACTCCCTAAACATGAAAATATTTCCAAGTGATCTTGGTTTTTTTCATACTCATTAAATGGATCTGAAAGGACATCTATTCAATGTAAGTTTACCCCTTTTTCGGATCGGATGGACCAATTATGAAAACTGAATACTATAGTCCACCTTGGATAGAAGAGTTCTCCCTTGTATTCTTTTATAATTTTTCGGGCTCGAGAGACTAAAATTACAAAAACTAACACCCTTGGAGTCTTCTTTGTCCTTTCAAAATCTCTAAATATGAAATGACAAAACAAGCACTATTCTCCTCCCCAGGCTTGCACATAAATCCACGGGTGAGAAAATCGAGCATACTTTTATTTTCTTCCATGCTCGCTAAACATGAAAGAAGGAGAAAACGTAAGGGGTTTTCCATCTAGTCATGTTCACAAATGGAAACCATCTATTGAGTATCCCTTGACCAATTCACCTGTTTTGGATCTCTGTCCAACAATTGGGTTATCCATTGCCTCTTAGTCATTACCATCTCCATGATTTCTCAAACTCTGTCGAATGGTTACTTTTCCAGTCATCCATGGAAATTTTTTTGGTCCTTATCAAGTGAATGTTTCCAAATCAAGTCATTTTTCGTGCTTATTTGTTCAAGGGAAGTTAGCCTATGTTGGTCAATTTCATTTTTTCAGCCTATTTATCTTGGTCATACCTAAGTGAGTTGTGTGCTACTCTTACGCCCTTCACACCATCTAACTTTATATGCTTTTTGTCGATTGATGGGGGATACATCAAGGCCCTCCTTTGATGGATTTCAACATGATGACTACAAATCATTATCTAGGATTGAGATCTAGAAACCAATCAGTTCCCTGGGACTTTCATACATAAATGGCATGATCCCTTGCATCTCGGCAGTGGGTTTACATCATTAACTCTTGTTGAGTGAATCTACAAGTATTTGAATTCGACTCATTTATTCACACCCACTATATTGTACTAGGTATATTGGGGTCCTTCATCATCATCAGTGGGTTCCACTGCGTCTATTAACAGTATACATCAATGACTGGTAATCAGATAGTTTCTACCATTCTCGACCTCAACTCATTTATTTTCATGTTGTAGATTCATACCATTCAGATTTGGGATGAAGACCTTGGTTTGGGACCACCACATTCCTTGATGGAATTCCCTCCCAAGTTTCGATGGAGTTATTCTTCAGTAATTCATAGGTCGTTCAGGAATTGAGTCATCTCACCGATTTGTATACTATGACATAGATCCACATTTGTATTTGGTCATGGCTATATTTTCACTTCTGACATGGATCCACAATGTAGTCTTTCATGGCCATTGTCTGAGTATGCATGGATCCAAAGTGTACTATTTTGGTGGCTATTCTTAATTTTTATTACTGAGCATGGGTATGCCCACCTCGGGGATGTTATTATTATGTAGGAATGATGGTGGTTTTTTTCTAGGTTCCTTCTCCCAAAGATTTGTGATTTTGTTTGTAAAGTATTTCGGCCATCAAACACCTCTTCTAACCTCACACTTTAGGGGGGATTTTTTATACAATTTTTTTCCACCTGATCACCTAATGGGAATCATATAGAGGTTAGCAGTCTGAAACACTGAATTATACCACTTTTCCCTTAAGTTTGTATTCCCTTTTTTCCTAGTCATTGGTTGTCCCTTTACAACCTATGACCAGAAAGTGTTGGTCGCTCCTTGTCCTCTTTCAAAGGGAGACCAGTCGCTCCCTACAATCATGTAGGGCAAAACCAGGTTGGTTACTCCCTATTTAGGATTTGGTTTCGTGAGATGAGATTAAACCATGGATTCTTCATGGTTAGACCTCAAGAATATTTTCATCTTGGGCATGGAGATATTATCCAAACTACCCTTTTATCTTATCTTATTATCCTATAAATAATTAGAGTCTCTCATGGGAAAGGGGAGGAGAAAGCAAAAAACAAACTTATTTGGCAGTTTGATTACGGAGCTTGGGAAAGGAAATTGGGAAAGGACTACATTGACTTCTTTGTAAGGTGTAATCCATTTTTTTAATCAATAGAATATGTACACGATGTTTTCCTCTACTTGGATGTGTATGTAATTGCTATATTTCCTTGTGAAGAATTAATGTTTTCTTGTGTTATGATACATTATTAGATATATCATTAATTTATACATGATTAGTTTAATATTTTGAAAGGTTTTTGTGTCTCCATGTGTGTATATCTAAGCTGGTAAGAGCAAAGGGAATATTTGTCGAAGCTAAAAACTAAGGAGTGTGTAGGAACAACCATCAGATCATTGGGTATGCCTTCCATTCCATCTACTTGTAGATCCCTTTTGTGTGTGAATTAGATCTAGGAAAATCTATCGTTTACATCTCTATTTTTTCTTAGGCCTAGGAAGATCCTAAGGGAGTTATATCTTGTAGGGTGAAAATATCCTACAACAACAGTATATAAGAATAATAATGTATTCACCATGCATACCATTACAGTGAAGCAAAATCGTAGAGTCGACCCATATAAATAAGGCTCCTTCACACCCAATATAACGTCCTTCGCCATTGAAAGATCATATTTATTCAAAATCCATGGGACATCACCTTCTTTAAAAGAAAAATAGGGACCAACCTCTCCCCTTGTTCCCTTTTTTGGCCAATGTGTCTTTTAGTATTTGAAGCAATAAGATCTCTCCTAACAATCAATGCGTTTTTTTATTTGATTATATGTGCCTCCATAAAGAAGAAGAGACATTTTTGAATATATACATGGGATCTAGTAAGTGGTCAATACTAATATGTTCCCAATATGGAAGCTCATAAAATACGTATTTCCTTTTCATCCCATTGGGAATTTTTTCAACATAGGTGTCAAAAAATTGAGGATCATCAAACATAGGTTCCCCATTTGAATCAAGAAATTCTACCATTTCATTCTCCTTCCCTGTGTTATATGTCATAATCCAATCTATCGATGTCATTATTTTAGGTCTTTTGGATCTCTCAAGTTTACCATTGAAAGCATATGAAACTCAGGGTGGTCTTCATACCCTCAAATATTCGTACACCAACTTTTGTAGGTGGTTGGACCACCTATCATGTATAGAAGGTCCACAACATTTACATCCATGATACCCTTTTATTACAAGACATGTGATGTTATCATATACAAAGAATGTTAGTGTAAAAAATATAGTCGCACCAAATGAAGTATGCCAAATAACACTACAGATATAAAAAAATCAATCAACATGTTTATTAGAGAAAATTCCTAGTACTAGATAATAATGTATGGTGTACACACATATTCCATACAACGTAAAATACCTCTACATTGGGATGGGTATTCATACATCATATACATGTATCCATTCCCATAATTTCTTAAATTCATAGATTAGTGGTTGGAGGTAGACATCCATTCTCTTCACTTGCCTTCTACCCGAGACTATAAGAGCTAGCATAAGACGTTTATTCTTCACGGTCAACCATGGGGGATATTGTTATTGATCATTTTTATCACCGAATTTTTTTTTATAGCAATACAGAAAATGGTTGAAGAAAGTATCAACACAACAAATCAATTAACATCCCTCCAACATTTACTGAATCAACTCAACAAGTCATAAAACTATACAAAAAGTCCCATGAATTTTTTTGTAGTTTCCTCAAAGCCATCTTATGCAAACCTACACGAGCCAACATAGGAGAATTTGTGCAAATTGTGTGGCTTGCGTGACTATCCTCACAAAGACCTGTGCATATGTAGAAACATCGCAGTTATGCACTTGGTTGGGCCTCAACCACTTACAGATGGAGGTGCACCATGAAAAGACACCCAAATAGGTCTAAAATCTATCTTTTTGGCTATTAAAGGGAAAAGTGATACCTCTTAAAGGGCCCTTATTCGCATTTGAAACTAGTTATGTAAAATCTTGTAATGGTCCTATAAATACATGCTTGAGGGATATACAAAAATAAGGAATTCATTAGTATTTTTATGATCCTCAATTTTCTTTTGGAGAAGCCATCTATTCTCTTGAGAGCTATTTGAGAATTCACAATAATTGTTATACTTCTCACCGCTTGATAAGTTTAACAAGAAATTCTTCACCATTTTTACTCCATTGTTAAGAGAGAAGAAACCTATTTTGGGGGACTCAAGAGCCCTCACAAGGAGGAATAGGGGATTCATAAGTCCCCTTACTTCTCCTAGGTGTTACTAATTTGAAGATCAATCCTATTGGTTGTTATTACTTGTTCCATTTTCATGTTTCCATTTGAGTTCTATGCATGCTTATTTTAGCGGTATTTTTTCTTGTTAGTTGTTTTCCTATTTTCTTTATGGTTGGTCCAATAATCAACTAATCAATTTTCATGCTATCTTGTTGGCCTAACTAGGTAGTTAAGTTCCTTGGTTTTGCTCACCCAAGTAGAAAAACAAGCACAACAATCACTACCATTGGACAAACAAAATAGCTATGCTCAATTATAAGATCCTTACTTCATCCTTGAATTTATTGGGCCATGTATTCTCTATATTCTTCATGAATATTGAATCCACTAGGATTGGCATAACTCTTGAATCACTTCTATGTGAGACATTCCACACCCACAACATGGATAATTGTTTGCAACAAAAGAGCATTGAAATCCTTGGAATTATACAAATTTTCTTCAATACATTATGAGGACCATGTGCCTTACCCTTATTTATTTATTTATTGTACCTCTCATGCCCACATTCTAGACATATCTCTTTGTACACATATTTGTTTGCATATAAATTTTATAGATTAATGGTACACTTAATCATATAAATACACATCGGTGCCTTGTGATAAAATAAATGCACCAATGTGTTTAATTGAGAGAAGCACTAATGATAGACCTTCGTTATTTCCTCTGCAAAGAAAAACATCTGCAAAATTTAAATGTGGATGTATACATTTGCATTTTTCAAATTAAACTGTTATTTGGTGCATTATTAATTACACACTACACTGGTGCATTTCCAATAGCATAGTGCATCAACGGAAGAAAGTTAGAACATTAATGCGTTCTTACTATCAATGCATTGAAGTTTATTACGAAAAGTAAGTTGGCCTATTATACATACACACTGCACCAATGCATTTCTCACTATATAGTGCACCGAAAAGGTAAGTTATGAAAAAACAGTGTGTGGGTTTATCATCAATGCACTGAAATATACACGAAAAATGAGCAAGAATTTTATTTTTTGTGTTTATAAATGAAAAACCTATTCATTCGTTTATTTTTTTTCCAAAATTTAGAAGGGATATTTGTGTAACAAATATTTATCAACAATAACTTCGTAGTGGGAGGATTTATTTTTAAGAGACAAATTCAACATGGATTACTGTAGGTCACATACAAATCTGCAAAGGAGAAATTTCAGGTATATGATTTCATTCTATTAATCATCTTAATCTTTCCCCTATTTGATTCAAACAACTTTCAGTGCATTCCCAAACAAAAAAAAAGGTTTCATAGTTACTTTTGGTATTGGAAGCCATAATTTCCTCACTATTTATTTTGTTTCCATTTTTATATTTCACAAAGAGAACATGTTTTAAGCAAAAAATATTATAGGGTTTGTTTATTTATATGGATTGTTTCCTATCCATTGTAATGAAACCACTCATTGCATTGGATCCCAAACCGTCCTATTGATGTCATTTGTTTTAACTCCTTCACAATTAACGACATGCTTTGTACATAGGAAGAGCACTAATGCATATTTTCATGTCAACAACACTTCTTATTTTGAATTAGAAATAATGTTTAAAAAACTTTTTGCGGTTGACGGTGCACATTGTACATAGATAAGCATCGGGGCACATTTTCTTAAAAAGAGCATCTTTGAGTTTAAAATGGAAATAATATTATTTTTTACATGGAAACCACCATGTCTTAAATTTTTCCATAGGTCAACAATGCGTAATAAATAACACTTAGGAAGCCATGCTTTTCTTTATTCATAAATCACCGATTGATTACAAAAAATTGTAAAACGTTTCCAATTTTGCAATGACACTATTATAATATATCAATTCATATACATATGATTGAAACATAGATGCATATACATATGGTTGACACCTCAATGTGTATACATGTGGTTGATTCCCTAGAGTTTATTAAGTTACTATGTGCACCGACATCTTATTTTGTAAAAAATTACGTAATTTTTATATCTAATTATTCTTAGTTTTTTTTCAAGGAGATTTTGAAAATTCCAAGGGACAAACAAGGGGGAAACCAATATATTCCAGTAGCGATGTCCAAAAAAGTGTAGAAGAAAATGGTAAAAGAAATGAACATAATTTCATTGCAAGAGGAGCCATCCCAACATAATTTATTTATTTGTTTATGTACAACAACTTTAATTATTGCATGAAATACTAATTTTCATTTTTTTTTGTTGCAGAAAAAAAAAAATAGAACACATTCAGCACATAAGACAAGATGACGAGAAATAAAAGGGTTGATCACAAACTTTGTGAGTATTTACATTTTTGGCCTTTCTTAAGATTTCATGTTTGTTGTGATATTTATATTTAAATAATCAATTTACACTTGTCCATGGATGTCTTCTAATAGGTGCTAACATACAAAGATGATCCAACACATGGATTGATAAACATTAGGTTAAGTATGAGTTGTGAGTATATCTTGAAGTATTAAAGTTTAATTGAACAATTTGTTATTAGCTAAGTTGTTTAACTTCCCTTGTTTTACAATTAATAAAACAACATGAAACATTTATATCAATTATATCGACAATGCTTTGTCATGGCATATTAAATGTGTAGGAAACAAAGTATGGAATGCAGCCAACAAAGGAGATTTTGAGAGAAGGCATGAAGCATGACTTTGAAAGAATGTGTTTTTGTTTTATGAAAGACTTGGTTCTAAGGTATGTTTTTATTTATTTATGCAATCATGTATATTATATTATGTGTGTGTATGTGAATATACTTATTACAATTTACTTCTATGTTTGTAGATGAAAGATGAAGAGGTGAAAAACAAAAAACAAGATGATTAAGAAAATATTAGGTTGAATAAACAAAATACAATATCACCTACAAATGATGAATAAATGAGGCATGATTGCAGTTTGAGCGATGACACCAGTTCAACTGATGAATAACAATCAATATAATTGAATGTTATTGCAAGTTGTATGTTTTGGAATATTTGTCTCTAAAAAACATGGATTGTGTTTAATGTACTCGACATATTGTCCCAATTGCATGAGGACATGTTACCAATAAGCACAACAATTACATATTGGTTGCAATTTGATTTGTGGACCTTTATGTTGTTCCTTTTTGTATGACAATGGGTCTCTTAGTCATATATAATAAAATGAGTTTCTTATTTTATTGCATTGTCGAATGTTATAAAATGTTGTGTTGCAGAGTAATTAATATGTGGATGATTTATATTATTACAAATAACAAAGGTATAATTCGTTGGACAACACATTAATGTAATAATTATATCAAAATGAAATAACAAAAATAGAAAACAATGTTGTTATAAAAAATATTTGATTTTGAAATGATTAATTGAAAATTTGTAAAAAAAATTAATTAATTAAAATATATACATATCAGTGCATTGTATTCTTATGGACTCACTAGATGGTGTGTGTCATAATATAGAAAGTGGTGATTTTTGAGGATTCATATAGACCGTTGCACATTAATTATAATAACACACCGATACGACTATTGAGAAAAAACATCATTCCATAAACAACATAACGTACAATAATATTTATCATTTCAAAATTTTACAGTGCTCATGTTTAAAACATACATTGAGGCACTAAATATAATGTACAAACATGAGCATTACTTTTATTACACACACCATGGATCTAAATATAATGTATTCACCAGTGTTTTTACTATAATATATGCATTGGAGCTTACTAAAAACAATGGTGCTAACATATCACCTCAAATATTCAAAATTTCACTACCCTTCGGTGCACATGGTAATACACACAATAGTACATATTAATTATACAAACACCAAGGAGCATGTTATATTAAACACATTGGGGATTAGGATAACTTAAATGCACTAGGTCGCACTATAACTTAAATTCATTGAGGCATACAAAAACTAAAAAGCATTGGTGCTTCATACACAAATAATGTGGAACCGGTGCACAAAAATTATAAGAGCATCGGTGCTCTGCATACAACGAAAAATGTGAAACCAATGCATAATAATTATACAGACAACAGTGTGTTTTGTGCTATATTGAAGCACTGGGGTGAGTTGATTAAGAGCACAACGATGCGTTTTGACAATAAAAGCATCGAAAAAAAACAGTCGCTACAACCTCTGCTCACCCAATTTTTTTTTAGCTATATGGAACATCTGTTAAAATCTCTAGTAAAACCTCCACAATCAATAGAGGAGGTTGTAGCAGATTATTTTTTGAAAATTTTGCTAAATTTTGTAACACTAAAATCCTCCGCAAAAAACTCTACTAGAAGGTGCTCTCCTTGTAGTTATTTCAACCATCAACTTTCCTTTTTGACCTCATACATTAGGGGGAATATGTTATAACATTATTTGGTCATCATTGACCTCTAATTCCCTTTTGTCCAAAATACCTTCCAAGGTTTACCTTTGCTCCATATGAAATATATGACAATTTCCATTTTTTGCACATACTTTCACCTTTATTTAAATCAACATGTGTGTATCACACTTTCCCTTAAGTAAAAGAACAAGTACATCCTAAAGGGGAAAAATAATAAATGCATGTTAATTTCACACTCCTAAGTGGGTTTTATGGGATTTTACCACGTATTCAATCCTAATTCTGGTTACCAATGAACTTAGCCAACTCTTAATGATATAAATTGATTTCAAATGTTGGAGAAGGGTCATTGCACTTACCTTTCTAGCACCCTTATGCTAGAGCATTTCCGTCATAGATTTTTCCCTAAAATTTAAGACCAACCTCTTCTATAGAAACTATTGTTTTTTATAGTGACTATATTTCCAAGAATTGGGACCTACAATTTTATTGATCTTCCCATTCATGTATGGTAAGGATTTTTTTAAGTGAAGTAGTTTAGGTCTGAGGAATCTAGAACTTGGTGAAGAAGGTGCCAACAATAGATCAGGTACATCATTCTAAGTATTGTTTCACATTTTTATTAATATATGGAGATATCTCTTCTTCCCCTCCACCCCACTCCCCCCCACAAAAAAAAATGGTGGAATTTACTTGGTTATTGATTGTCAATTTCATGATTTGAGGAGGAATTAACCACCTGGTGTTAGTTAGGATTACTTACACATTTTTATTGTTATATTTTCATTGATAATTAATGCTTTAAATGATTTGAGGAACATTGCTTTTCCTTTATGTGTATATTTTAGGAGAATTTTGGAGCATTCAAGACTTTGTTTGGATATTGTGGGAAACAACAAAAGGGGCCATCCATATGGTGAAAGATATTTTCCTCCATCCATTTCCATTATATTAGACATGATAACTTCATTTGGAAAGTTGAGTAGTGTTTCCTCTGTCTACTTTGTTAGTTATCTAACCCTAGTCACTAGGAATCATTTCCTATGGAAAGGAGAAGTAAACTATAGTGGGATGAAATGCGAAACATACAATGGATAAAAAATGAGAGAAATAGTGTGTAAGTAACACCATTCAATAGAGGAATAACATTATGTTAACCCACCCTAGCTAAAGAATAGAGATAAGGGCCAACCATTAGATCACAAGAAGTACCAAGAGTCTACGAGGAAACAAACACGATCTAACTCCAGGTTTACATACAAACTCTTGGTGCATTTTGAAGGAATATAAAGGTAGGCACAAGGCCACCACAATAAAATGCCTTCAAAATCTAGAGGATAAATTCAAGGTATGTAGGGGGGCCACCAATAGTAAAAGAACTGATGAGGAACTTACTCACCTCATTCTATAAATAATTTTCTCTATAAGTAGAGACAGAAGGTAATCATTAATATTGTACCTTTACCAACACACTAAAGAGTTAATATATTACCACCCGAGCTTAGTTACAAAGAGAAACAAGCCCATTTTACAAGAAATTGAAGAGGACATCTACCAATGTTACACATCAAAATTACTCATTACGATGATGTCCTAGTGTCGTCATTACCAAATGTCGCAAGTGTCACATTTCGCCCACAAGTGTCGCAAATATCATACTGTCATCTTACCCATGTTGTGTATCGGATGACATTATCAAGAACACTTGAGAGACACCTCAAAAGATTGGTTTTGAAGAGGAGAAATCATTTGACAAAGAGTACAATTCTTTTGCCACAAAAACAACCACTAAAAAATAAATTTTGGAAAGCAGCGCTCCCCTATACACTGTCAGGGAGTGCCAATTATCTGTGACCTCTTTTGGGGGAGCATTCCAATGATACGTGCCCCATTCTGAGGGAGCGTTGGCCTTTTTTGAGAAAATTTTTGGATTGTTGAGAGAAATCAGGGAAGAATCCCTTCATATTTGGAGTTGGTTGGATTCGGATTTGAGGTCAAGGCTCGATCTTAGGGAATATACACAACTAAAGGAGAAGAATCCTCAACTTATCCCAAGAATCTCTTAAGTGGTTAGGCCTCTCCAAGCCTATATAAGGAGGCCTCTTCATGGTGAAAGGGGAGACATTGTAAGGCATCAAACTTATGATCTCATAAGGGAGATATCATTGAAGCATCATCATTATGTGTGTGGATGATTTGAGCAAGGGTCTGGACAAAGAGAGCTTGGTGAAGCTGCTACACCTACATCTATGAATGTAAGAATTTCAATTTGTTTTCATTAATACAAATCTATGCTTGGCCTGTTTCCTTTAAAGTTTGTGTACGTTTCATGAACTTGTTTCTGTTATAGATCCATTATGAAGCTAATCATGGTAGAGTAGGAAGTATGTCTCGTTGTTGTTTCTCATTGTATTGCAGGACCTTCTGAAGGACTTGGAGATCAAGATCAGCCTGGATCGAGCAAGGACAAACGTCTATAAAAGGTGTTTACCCTTATTCCTTCTTCTTCTTTGAATAGTTTAGCTTCATGAAAAGGAATGTTAGTGTCCACAATGGCACTTTTCTGTCTTGGTCATAGGGGTCTAGTATCCAAGAGGAAATCCACTTGTCCGTAGGGGGATTCTCCTGTAACAGAAATTGACGACTCCATTGGGTAAGGACTTTGATTTTTGATTCCTTTCCTAGGTCTTGTTTTGGCCTTTGCTAATTTTTTGACCTTCTTCATATTGTTTCTCTGATTCTTGGATGTGTTGATTGGCCCTTTATTCTATCCTATCCACTTTGATTGTCTAAGTTTGCTTGAGTTTTTTATTTTTTGGTCATTTTTCTGAACTTTAAGAGGCTAGTGCTCCCCTGCTCTTGCTACCAGAGCGTTGGTGCTCCTTGCTGGTCTTACACAGAGAGTTGTAACACTCTGGTGCCCTTGACACCAGAGCGCTGCCCCTTTTATGTTAAGAATCTTATAGGATTTCAATATCTGAGTTCATTTTATTCTTGTTGGCACTTACTCAGAGTCCTTACAACCTCAGTACATCTTTGTCTTGGCCTTCAACTCTTTGCTTTCTGAGAATTGATCACCTTTTGTTTGGAATTTTGATATTTTTTCCTTACCTCAAAGTCACTCTTTGTCTTTGACGATTTAGTGTCAACTTACTGTTTTCCTCTCATTTATTTGATTGAGTTAAAGGTTTTGTAAGGAAATTCAAAGGTCTATGTACCTTTCCATTTGATATTTAAAGTCATCTTGTCCAAGCCTTTTTTCTTCTTTTTGAGTTTTTTTGGTTTTCTTTTTGCAAGTTTCGTTATCTTTGTCTTTCTTGTTTAATCGCGATGAAAGTGTATTTTTGTTTGTGTGAAGTTTGCTTTTGATTGTCTAAATCTCATTGATCTTAAAGTCTGAATGACATAGGGAGATTTACATCAGATTGATTATCATTCACACATAAAGCAAAAGGATATATTTTTTATGATTTTTTTTGGATATTAGAACAAAATTCTATGAAATTTTTAGCATTATACTGGATTTGGTTAAGAAACAATTGATTGAGGATACTGCATCTTAGTGTTTGACAGTGAAAATGACTTTTTTCTCCTTCCCTTAAATAGGCATTCATTGAAAGAAAAGACTGCTTATCATTCCTTATTCATTTTTTGGGAATTGAGTCATAATACCATCAGTTTCATTTTCATACACCCTTAAGTAAAGAACAACTGCAAAATTAACGCTAATTAAAATTTATATAGAACATTTTGTTTTTAGAATATTCCACCAACATTAGAATAGGATTAGCACTTTGGATTAGGCTGTGAGTACAACTCTCCAAAGTATTCAAAACAAATATTAGCATCTTGCGATAGGGAGAGAAAATCCAATTATTGTATAGGCTTTCTGGGATCCCCCTCTCACACAGGGGTTACACACGAGGTCGCATTCAAGAGAGTTATGGAGATTATCCCTCTGTGGTTCAATCATTTGTAGAGGTCAGGTCATATATTGAGCATTCTTCTTGAGGTTTAGCTAGTTTCATTTGGTCTCAATGCTTCGTGAACTCCAAATCCATTCGAGGTCCTCTAGAGTTCTATCGGTCCACTTGTCCTCAGTTCTCTCAAAGGATTTTATACTTGTTATCCTGCTCATATGTTCAGACTGGACTGTCGACTGTACCCACCCAGGGCTGACTGCGAGTTGGTGTCCTTAGTAGCTATAATATTTAAGTACTTACACAAGGTGACGATGAAGGGAAGTCTTCGTTGTACCTGGAACAGACGGTGGTCAAACTCACTAGGGCTCCTTGGAGGGTAAATCCACAATTACTACGTTGAAGATTGCACCAAGGTGCAAGTCCATTAAGCAGGTTGCCATCGTAACTATTCCACCATATCCTAGCCCCTTCTTGACTTGATCATGCGATGTTGGATTTCATCACCAACTAGTATGGTCATCGAGAGAAGGTTTTGTTTTCTTGGTTTGATTCCTAGATTTAATTAGTGCATGTTGTTTCTTTTTCGTTAGTTGGCCATAGATTTTTTCCATCGATTTTTTTCCGCCAACATCGACCCTCCACATTGTTCGCATAGGGTACAGGGACTTCCCCCCAAAAATATGGAAGATTCTACCCCTTTACCCCCTCATTCTATGGAGGGCTCTCCTCAACAGAGCGAGGTCCATGACATTATAACCTCACAGGAAGAAGTTTCAACCTCTTTAGAAAATTTTTAAATTGTTACGAATTCTATGGAGGCTTTTCGAATTCCTGCAGGATATGAAAGGTTCTTTCTCCAACTGAATTCAGCCAGAGAACTTGTTGTCATTGATCCTTTTGACATTCCGATCGGGTCTCATTCGGGCCCTAAAGTCGGAGACCCCCTTTGGATTGCTGACATAGTTCGAAGCTCACCTCGCACGGTGCGAGACCTTTACAGATTAGGAATAGGTGCTGATATACCTAACATATCCCAAATACCCGAAAAATCTGTTACCTATGCTGTACCTTTAGATAATTTTAGTGGTACAACCATTAGTTCAACCACACTGTCTGTTGGTCTGAACATTCAATCTGTTGGTCCAAGTTCCACTATTTCTCTCCAAATGGCCCGTTCTATGATGGTCCCTCACGTTGTGACTATTCCCACCGGTAACATAGTGGTTAGCCAAGCTCCCATTGGTACACCACTTTCATCTAGGCCTTCTTCGTCACTTCCCCTTAGGTGCAGAGCACTGAATTCTTTCGTTGTCAACACTACCCAGGTTATACCTGGAAGTTCTATACCTATACAACACCCTGGAGGGACTAGTCTTGGTGGCTCTAATCCATTAAGTGGCACCGTTCAGTCGTTTATGTCTAGTTTCCAAACTCTAGGGACTCAACCTCATGCTGGGGGGAAACCTCCATTTGGAGGGAAACCTCATGTTGGGGGGCAACCTCCTTTCAGAGGGAAACCTCCTTTCGAAGGGAAACCTCCTTTTGCAGGGAAACCTCCTTTCGGAGGGAAACCTCCACTTAGATGGCAACCTCATGCTAGGGGGTAGCCTCAGACTGGCTCCCATCATCAACCTTATGGACATAATGCATCTACTATGCCCAATCCATGGAACATCCCTTTCCCAGAAAACCCACAGTTCTCTGGGGGGCATAATCCTCAAGGTCTACAATAACCTCATCTTTCTCAAGGGACTAATATATATCCTCCTTATGGACAAAATGTTTACCCCCCCTATGGGAAAACACCGAATCCAAATTATAATCCTCAAAACCCATCATTTTATCCTCTTCTCGCACATGTTTCTCAACCCTCCTCAAATCTTGTTTACTCTGGTTAGCAACAACTGTATGCATGATGACCTATTGTTTACAATTATCCACCTAATCCAAATTACGGTCCTACTGGTGTCCCTATGCCACACTAGTATCACCCTCAGGTTAACCGATAGTTACCATTCCTTGCTACTTTGGATCTCCCAGACTTGTCTCGGTTGACCAATGATCCTATACATCATTATCCTTTCTGGCCAGTGATTTCGGCTAAACTGCCTTCTGATATTCCAAAATTTGACAGTAAACCTGGAGAAGACCCAAATAACGATGTGATGACTTTCCATTTGTGGTGTTCATCAAACTCCTTAATGGATGATTCTATACATTTGCGTCTTTTCCAGCGAACACTTACGGGTTCAGTAGCCAAGTGGTATATTGAACTACCACATGGTTCTTTTCAAGACTTCAACTTCCTTTCCATGTCCTTTCTCACACACTTTCAACTACCCATTCGATATGAGACAGGTACCGAACTATTGACCTCCCTTTGTCAGACCAACTTTGTGCACATCTCTGATCATATTCATGAGTGGAGGTGACGACGAAGGTTGATCAAAGAAATCATTCCTGACCAATTATTGGAGGAATGGTTTACTAAATCACTCTTACCCCTGATTGCTCATGATGTCGCCATGGGTGGTGTAGTCCCCAAGGAAGAGGCCATTGCTCGGGCTTAGTACTTAGATTTGGTTTATTCCCAATCTGGTACTTTGTATGAATTAATCCCAAATGCTACCCGTGCAAACACCAATCCATCCAAACCTTCATCCTCATCGCATCCGGATGGCGTTATTGGCTCCATCAAAACCCAATCTCCATCCCAATTGGCTGGAAAAGATAACCAATCTACTCCGACACCCGCTCCTAGTTCGACCACACTCTCCTCCACCTCCCCCCAAACTCAAATCTCTGAGGTGAATGCAGTTCAGTCTTCCCCTTCACAAAAATCTAGAGGTAAGAAAAAGACAAAAAACAAAACCAAAAAGAATAATAACAATGAGCAACCTAAATCTCAAAACCCACCACTTGCTACCGAAAAGAAACCACAACAGAAGATGAAATTCCCATGTCTTATTTGTGGTGACGATCACTACACTCGAGACTGTCCACATCGCGATGAAGTGGCCAAAATGTTTAAAGGGAATTCCCAACTTGTCGTGCTTACTCAACCTTTTCCTCAGCAATAATATATGGTTTCTCAAACCCCCTCTCCAGGGGGCAGTTCCATCCACCCTTCTCATGATGAAGCCTCGAAAAGTGCCCATATTTATCTATTTAACGGGATTTATTTAACCACCCACTCTACGACATACGACACACCATTTAAACCTGACAAAGGAAAGGTCACTAACGATACTTTATCGGATCCATCACCATCCTCCATTAGTACTCCATCTGTTAGTCCTCCATCTAGACCACTTCAGATCAAGAAACCTGTGTTCAAATCTATCTTACGCCCTCCTAAGAGAACTATCCGTAAATATACCTTTAATCCTAGTTCATGTGCCACCTAGAACTACAACATTGTTGAAGATTTGGCTCAAGCGTCATTTTCTATGTCTGCGTTAGAAGTTCTACAACACTACCCCAATCAACGTAGAATGCTCTTGGATGCTATTGGTGTTTTTGATCCTGAGTCGTCCAACAATATCATGTTTAACTGGAAAATTTTACATCTCGACTCTCTCACCAACTTGCTTTCCAAGTTGATGTTGTTGTTCACAATCAACAAATTCACCGAACTATTTTGGATGAGGGAGCCTCTGATTGTGTCATGTCTTTAGCCTGCTGGAAAATATTGAAATCACCCAAACTTAAATAATCCCCAACGATGTTGAGTGCATTTGATGGGCAAGGTTTTCATCCTCACAGACTATTACAGTCCTTAGACGTTTAGGTAGGTGACAAAAGTGTTACTGTTGATTTTGAGGTGGTCGATGCTCCTCTCAATTACAACTTGTTACTTGGAAGAAGTTGGTTTTATGCCATGAATGTTGTAGCTTCTACGGTGTTTTGATGTGTGCGATTTCCTCATCAAGGTAAAATTGTCACCATCGATCAGTTGGATTACTGTACACCTGACACTCGCACTCCTGCTACCAACAATATTCCCTTCTTGGGAGATCACAATATCACATAAGGAAGTGTTGGTGTTGTCTTTTTGAAAGACTCTAGCCTTACGGGTACCTTCCCTACACCACTTGCACCCACCACACATCATATTTGCACAATCAATATGATTTCGACTACGGTTTACCAATCCTTGGAATCATCTGACCCTTGGATTGTAACTAGTCCTTTTGAATTCAATGCACTAGGTGACACCATGACTCTTAGTCCAGCCGAAACCTCATACGTTGCAATTCAATCTGACTCTCCCTCCTCGAATGACCAACATCTCCTAGCACCCGACAGTTACTCAATGCCATCATAGTTAAATTCCTTATCGTTTGTGTTCGACTACATTTCCCAAATTTTTCCTTCTGATGAATCTATAATGGAAATTCTTAGCATCGACAACATACCTTGGGATGATATCCATCATCAATCCTCTTTTCTTCCACCTCTTGAAGAAATTCAGGAAGACATACACTCTGTCTTCTCTCTTGATGTTGTCGATTTTCCACAATCTCCCATCCTCACACAAGATACTCTTTCTGAGGGGAATTTGGGAAACATTTCATCTATGATTGTTATTGACATTTTGAACAAGGAAGGTTTCGTGGAAAACATTAACCTTGGTGCTAATTGTTCACCCGAGGAAGTGGTCTCTTATACCGCTTTATTTAAAGAATTTCGTGATGTCTTTACTTGGAGCTATGAAGAGATTCAAGAGATTGATCCATCGATTGTTGTTCATGAGATTAAAACCTACCTAGGTGTCAAACCTCTTCGACATAAACTTTGCCTGGTCCATCCTAGGAAGACTGCGGCTATTAAGGAAGAAGTTGAGAAATTATTGAAATCTGGCTTCATCTATCGTGTCCCTTTGACGGAATGGGTTTCAAACATTGTTCTTCTTACTAAGAAGAAAGGGACCATTCATGTCTTTGTTGATTATAGGGACCTCAATAAGGCTTGTCCGAAAGACAACTACCCTATTCCCTTCATCGACCAGATCATTGATAATTGTGCAGGTAGCGTGATTTTCTCTTTCATGGATGCTTTCTCAGGGTACAACCAGATTGAAATTTTACCTGCTGCTCAGCATAAGACAACCTTCATTTTCCCATGGGGAACTTTCACCTATTGGAAACTACCGTTTGGCCTAAAAAATGCTCGTGCCACATTCCAGCTGGCCATGTCATATGCTTTCCACGATATCAAACATATTGTATAACCTTACCTCGACGATTTATCAGCCCATTCATTACGTTGATCAGACCATTTCGGCCATCTACAAGATATTTTTCTTCGATGTTGGTTCTACCGCATTCATTTGAACCCACATAAGTGTATCTTTGTTGTCAAATCAGGTTGACTCCTCGGCTTCGTTGTTTCCAAGGATGGGATTTGGGTGGATCCCTTAAAAATTAAAGCTATCCTTGCTTTACCTCCACCTAATAATCTGACAAAACTCCAAAGTTTGCAGGGGAAATCAAACTTTCTTCGCCGTTTCATTTGTAACTACGCTGATATTACCGAAGGATTTATGCTATTGTTGCAGAAAGACACCCCTTTCATCTGGGATGACACTGCTCAACAATATTTTGTTGCTCTTAAGAATGCATTGACCAATGCACCTCTGTTTCATCCTCCGAATTATACGCAAGACTATATCCTTTACTTAGAAGCCTCTACTTCCACTATTTCTATGGTGTTAGTTCAAGAGGACCCTATCGGTGAGGAACACATGATATATTATTTGAGAAAAAATCTATCTTGTCCTGAGCTCTGATATTCACATGTTGAAAAGTTGGCTTTGGTAGCCATCATCATTGTCCAGAGATTCCATCATTACATTTTTCTACGCACCACCACAGTTATCATAGATTCAAACCCCATGTATCATATTCTGACACATCAAGTCCTTGGGGGAAAATACTCCAAATGGATCGTCATCCTTCAGGAATTCCATCTTGAATTTGCTAAGTCCAAATCTAAAAAGTCCTTGGTGTTTTCGAAGCTCATCTGCGATTTTCCCCATGCTAATGAAGACACTGAGCCTAGAGATTCTCTCCCTGATGA
This sequence comes from Picea mariana, assembly GCA_032191745.1. Classification (NCBI taxonomy): domain Eukaryota; kingdom Viridiplantae; phylum Streptophyta; class Pinopsida; order Pinales; family Pinaceae; genus Picea; species Picea mariana. The sequence goes on along the minus strand of JASDQU010105734.1, from coordinate 65,613 downwards.
ATCTCTATTTCTCATTAGCATTTCCGATACTTAGTATGGAGACATCCTTCTTTATCTCCAGACACAACGTTTTCATCCCGTTTCCCCATGCTAATGAAGACATTGAGCCTAGAGATTCTCTCCCTGATGAATCTCTAATTCTCATTAGCATTTCCGATACTTAGTATGGAGACATCCTTCTTTATCTCCAGACACAACGTTTTCAGCCCGATATCTCTCATGAAGAACGTCATCGTATTCGCCACCATTCCCGCCGTTACCTTATTATTGACGACACTTTATATCACCGTGGCATTGACACTATCCTGCGATGATGTATTACTCATGAAGAGGTTGAAAGCATCTTCAATGACTGTCACCTTTGAGCCTGTGGCGGTCACCTTTCTGGGATGGCTACAACCCAGAAATTTTTATGTGTCAGTTACCTTTGGCCCTCAATCTTCAAGGATTGTATTGAGGCCGTCAAAAAGTGCCCAACCTGCCAAGTTTTTCATAAAAAGGCATGCACCCACCCTGCTTCGCTGCATCCCATTATTTCCATTGACCCCTTTTCCAAATGGGGCATTGATTTCATACAGTTTAAGCCTACCTTAGTCAAGGGGCACGGTTATATAATCGTCATCGTCGATTACTTTAAAAAATGGGTTGAGGCTATGCCTACATTTCTAAATGATGGCCATACTGTAGCTCTTTTCTTTTTTAACCACATCATCACTCACTTTGGTGTTCCACAACCCATTGTCACTGATCATGGTTCACACTTTCAAAACCAGATGATGAGTGAGTTGCATGCCAAATTGGGTTTTCTCCATGAGAGCTCATCCCCGTACTATCCTCAAGTAAATGGAAAAGTTGAAGCCATCAATAAGGTCCTTAAAACTATGATTCAACATATGGTAGGGGAAAAAAATACATCTTGGCATATACAACTTTTATCCACTCTCTGGGCTTATCGTACTTCAGTGAAAACTGCTACTGGATTCACTCCTTTCCAGCTAGTATATGGCATGGAAGTTGTTTTACCGAGCGAGTGAGAAATTCCCTCGTTGAAACTCAAAGTAGAACTCCTTCCTCACACTTCTTCCGAAGAAGATTTCTTCTTACACCTGACCAGGCTGGATGAAACACGTCATGATGCCACTCTCGTTAATGAGACATATCAAAAGAGAATCAAGAATCAATATGAAAAATCTGTCCACCCTCATGTTTTTGCAGAAGGAGACCTAGTCCTTGTTTATGACCAGGATCATGATAAGTTAGGGATAGGTAAGTTAGAACCTCTATGGCATGGTTCTTACATCGTGAAACATGTTTTACATAGAGGCACCTACGAGCTAGTTGACTACAACGAAATCTCCCTAGGTGAGCCCCGAAACAGGCTTTACCTTAAGAAGTACTATGCATAGAACATCTAGCATGTGTGCTTTGTACACTATTGTATTTTAGTTTGGTGTGTCTTTTTATTTTGCATGCTCGAGTTTTTTCCTTAGCCACTTATACTGTGTGTTGTGTTTTCATGCACATATGACATCTTTCTTTCCTATCTTTGTCAGGTTTGCGGATGGCGCTAGTTGACACACCCAAAACGTTGCTTCTGCAGCTTCGGTGGTTTACCACTTTGATGAGCTGGTGAGTTCAAGAGGTATTTTCTTAGGATCAACAACTAACAACATGGCAGAGTATCATACTATCATCGAACTTTTAACTGAGGCCTCCTCCCTAGGCGTTTCTCGCATGATTGTCAACCTAGACTCCCAACTCGTGCTCTGTCAACTTAATCGAATCTACGCTATTCACAATCCTATCCTACTACGTCTCCACTTACGAGTTCATCGTCTTGAACGAATATTTGATTTTATATAATACAGACACATACCAAGAGAACTCAATACCATTTCATATTTGTTAGCTAATTACATCATGAATAGGTATCTCACACATAGATAAGTTTTCATAAAGGAAATAAATCATAAATCACATGCAAATTAAAACACATCACATTAAAAACGTCATTTAGGCATTGTAAAAACTCGGATATGTATATATATACGGTGTGACAGAAAATTTTTGATTACATCAAAAAAGTACATAGAAGGGAAAAATGTTGGGTCCTCATGCCCATAATATCGTCATAAATACTATAAAAAAATATCAATGAGGTCCTAGTCCTCCCGCATCACATTGTGCTCCAAGTAGCACACCACCGCACATGCTACTTGTCTCAGTAAAGAGTTAATAGTCTCAAGGACTTCCACTATGTGTCTCTGCAAGTGTAAGGGTACATTCCTTCTCAAAAGAGGAGGGATACCCGTCGTAACACCATGGAGGTTTGTCTTCACCTCTTGGAGACCCCCTGCCACTACTACTATCTAAGCATCCTTGTGGAACCCCAATGCCAGTATCTCTGCCAGACGTGTTGCTCCCCTGTCTGCATGATGAAATGATACATTTGTTAGAAACTCTTCTATGTACCCAAAAAAATAATATAAGTTTTAAAATAAAAAAAAAAACACTTGACAAGATCATTTTTGGTTTCTTACCTGATGCATCCCAGTCCACCCCATATGGAAGGACCAGGTCCATGCTTCCCTAAAAATCCACTCTGGCGTATGGGAATTCTTCTATCACAATCAATTGGTGTCCCAACCAAGTGAAGAAGTCACCAGTGAACCTGAACTCTGTCTTTGATTCTAATCTCGGAGACAGGCTAGTCCATTGCTCCATACGTGGTTCTCCCACTGGTCATACTGCTAATGCAATCTAAGGTTGCATCTAAGGACTACGTTCTAAGAAGAAATAATCCAAGAATGAACCATACCCGAATTTCTTCTGCTGCCTTGCTCTACATATCGTAATTTTCTCCTTCACACTTTGAAGGAACCCTGGACTCTAGTTAAACAATGTTGGCTCTAGACACTGTAAACCATAGGCCACCTTTGATCTTGAAACTAGGTGCGAGCTAGTACTTCCCTCTATACTCATAATGGAAAACAGAATGGACCGAAGAGGTATATAGCTGATGTCTTTGATTGCGATTCTACCTCCCACTAGTCTCTCTCCTGGGACATAATCGTTTGCCAGGTACTCATCTACAGGCGCAAGAAGTGCCCTCTATCCAGATAAAACTACGGGGGCCCCTCTTTTTGAGAGTTTGGTCAGGAAGTACACATCTTCGAACTCGATGGTAAGAAGCTGCATTCCAATTTGGAACCCTTGTTCCGCAACGTTCCATAGCCCGATCATATGCCTGAGAAGAAGAATCTCTTTCTTCATTTTTTGCGTTTTGAAGAACTGGAGGAGACCACAATTCCTCAATGTAGCTGGTGATCAGGGAATTTTCAAAGTAGCCACATCATTGATATCATGCTCTCTTTCTTTCCACTCGATCATGACTTTTGTCGAAGTTACCTGCAATCATCAACAACCAAAATTCATTAGTCACGTTTTTCGACAATTTTTGGGCGATTAAAAAATTAAACAAAAAATTGTTTTCTCTTTCTATGAGGCCAACGGCCCCTTTATATGCACATCAGGGTGCCAACGCCCCCTCACAATGGCCACCATGGTGCTCTAAAAATTTAAAATGCTCCCCTTCATGTTTTGAGAAAGCGTTGGTCGTTTTAGGAATTTTTTCTTGTGGTTTTTGGGTAGCACCCCCTCCACCTTTACACCAGAGCATTGGCTGCCTTCATCAACTTGCATGGGGACTTACAAAATTGGGAAACATTCCCCCACTAAATCTAGAGGAGCGTTGAGCCCTTTTGGGCACTTGAGACAACCCAGGGAATCAATATTTGCACCCAATTATTGCCTAAAAACAAAATTTGAACCATACAAATTAGAGAGAGGAAGAAGGTCACCAACCTGGTCCAAACGGCGAGGAAAATAGCTGACTGTAGCTCCGGCACCGAGCAATGCAAGATTCACCCTACAAAGCACAAATTCTCCACTGCTACAAATCTTTGCACAAATAAAATGGTAAATGATATTTTTACCCCATTTTACTATTATAAATTTCATTTTTGCCTAAGATATAGTTATTTTTGGGTTTTGAAAAATATTTTGGAGGCCTTATTAATACCTTGGAATGCAGTTTTGACATTATTGGCAGGTTTCAGAGCAGTTTTGTTCTTTTTTATCTTGTCACATTCACGAGCATAGTCTTAGTTCATTCTCACGCTCAAAAAACATAAGAACGCACTAGGTAAAATTTTATCTCTTTCTCGGCCCCACATGGATACATGAAAAAGGAACCCCCTGGAGTCTCCTTTAATCTCTTTTCAGACTCTCTAAACATGAAAATATTTTCGAGTGATCTTGCTTCCTTTCCGACTCGTTAAAAGGTTTGAAAGGGCATCTTTCGAGTGATAATTTATCTCTTTTTCGGCCTTGCGAGACTAAAATTACAGAAAAGCACTACCCTGGACTTGTCTTTAAGTTCTTTTCAGACTCTCTAAACATGAAAAATCACCGAGTTTACCTTCTCTAGACTCGTTAAACAATCATACATTGAAGGGCCCATATCGTACCGAACCCTTACTTCTTCCAGTTCGTTAAACGAGCGAAGAGGGACTTACCGAAGGTGAGTTAATATCGATCATGTGTTACCCTCCTCGAGCTCATTAAATTGAAAAGAGTTACTCGTCTATATGGATGGGGGGGAAATTGAAGGAATCAAGCCAAGCGGTTTTTGAGAACATTACCTGTAACTCTTACAGTCACCCTTGAACACGACATTTTATCTTTGCATGCATTTTTTCGCTGAACCTCTATACTAAACCAATCCTTTGAGTTTCCTTACTCCTTTGGGTCACCTGATGAAAGTCACAGTATCCATTGCATTATCAAGTTTTGGTCCATGTCAAGTTTTCTACTGACATCCCTCAGTGTTCAAGGGAAGTATCTGCCTCAAGAGTCAACCATCACAAATTCCTGTTTCAATACCCACGTCAGTCCATGTTCATTTGATCCACCAATTACATAACTGTTTCAGTTTTGTGTCGTTGATGGGGGATACACCAAGGCCCTCCTTCTACGAGTCTATTCCTGTCGACTTCAACACATTATCCATGAACTAGACTTAGAAAATAGTTAGTACCTTGGTACCTGCATGCCTTAATGGTAGGCCTCATCACGTTTGACAGTGGGTTTACATCATTGACCTCTGATCGAATGATTCCACAGATGTTTGAATTCAGCTCATCCATTCACATTCGTTGGAATGTACTAGAGTACCTTGGGAATCATTGACATCAATGGTGATTTCCCTCGTTCTTGTTAATGGTTTACCTCATTGACCGATATTCAAGTGGTTTCTACCATGTTCGACATCAGGACATCTATTCACATGGTTAGATTCGTACTACATAGAGATCGGTAAGAAGACCCTGGCTTGAGTCTTCACTCTTATATGTACTTTGCCCAGGTTGCGATGGAGTTTCTTTTGAACGTTGACACATATACTATCACATAGATCCACTTTGTATTGATCATGGCTATGTCTTGTCATATCGTATATCCACTATGTATTCTTAGTGGCTACGATCAGTTCAGGTCATAGGAGTATAGATACACATTGTATATTCAGTGTCTATACCTTTTTGTCAATATAATTATGGATCCGCAGTGTATTTTATGGCAGCAGCCATACCTTGACCATGTTTATCACTCAAGCATAGGTATGTTTGCCTTGGGTTTGAAACATGTCATAATATTTGTTTGATGGTTTTGTGTAGCTTCTATCAGGTTCTTTGAGTCTGTACAATTGCTTGAAAAAGTCTACAAAGTACTTCAGTCAGTAGTTCTCGTATTCTAACTTCGAACTTTGGGGGGAAATCTGTTACACATCAAAATTAATCATCATGATGATGGCCTAGTGTCGTCATTACCAAATGTCACAAGTGTCACATTTCTCCCACAAGTGTCACAAATATCATGCTGTCATCTTCCCCATGTTGTGTCTCGGACAACATTATCAAGAACACTTGAGAGACACCTCAAAAGACTGGTTTTGAAGAGGAGAAATCATTTGACAAAGAGTACAAGTCTTTTTCCACATAAACAACCACTAAAAAAATCAATTTTGGAAGGCAACGCTCTGTGACCTCTTTTTGGGGAGCATTCCAACGCTCTATGCCCCATTCTGAGGGAGCGCTAGCCTTTTTTGAGGAAATTTTTGGATTGTTGAGAGAAATCAGGGAAGAATCCCTTCATACCTGGAGTTGGTTGGATTCATATCTGAGGTCAAGGCTCAATCTTAGGGAATATCCACAACTAAAGGAGAAGAATCCTCAACTTATCCCAAGAATATATTAAGTGGTTAGGCCTCTCCAAGCCTATATAAGGAGGCCTCTTCATGGTGAAAGGGGAGACATTGTAAGGCACCAAACTTATGATCTCATAAGGGAGATATCATTGAAGCATCATCATTCTATGTGTGGATTATTTGAGCAAGGGTCTGGACAAAGAGAGCTTGGTGAAGCTGTTGCACCTACATCTACGACTGTAAGCATTTCACTTTGTTTTCATTAATACAAATCTATGCTTGACCAGTTTCATTTAAAGTTTGTGTACGTTTCATGAACTTGTTTCTGTTATAGATCCATTATGAAGCTAATCATGGTAGAGTAGGAATAATGTCTCATTGTTGTTTCTCATTGTATTGCAGGACCTTCTAAAGAACTTGGAGATCAAGATCAACCTGGATCGAGCAAGGACAAACGTCGGTAAAAGGTATTTACCCTTCATCCTTCTTCTTCTTTGAATAGTTTAGCTTCATGAAAAGGAATGTCAGTGTCCACAATAGCACTTTTCTGTCTTGGTCATAGGGGTCTAGTATCCAAGAGGAAATCCACTTGTCCACATGGGGATTCTCTTGTAACAACCAGCTAAATGAAAAGTATTATTTCATGTTGTAATCCCTCCAAGTATCATACGAGGATACATAAGATGAAACAAAGGGAGAAAGAGAAGAACAAAAAGGGGGTGAAGACCCCAACACCTTACCTCTCTATATGATGATGCAAAATAACATGTAAATGCTTGATTCTATCTCTATATACATGATTATATAGTTTTTATGTTTCACTTTAAAAGTTTTAGAGGCCATAGACTAATTCCTTTCCAAGATAGTTTCTTTATGTTCATGTTATAATGTAATGTTCATGGGCCAAGATATGTTAAAATCTAGTTTTTGGTTTTATTATAGAGGTTAGAAAATACTTAGACAATGTCATATTTTGTTTTTGAAATTTCTTAAGGCATGATCTTAACATGCCATAAAAAAGGTTTCAAGTTGAGACACTCTCTTGAATCATTCTACCATGTGTGTAATTACTTTTTTACCACTTGTAATATAAAAGAGATGTCCTATCCTTACTTTTTTTTCATAAATAAAAAAGAGATTGTATTACCTTGTACCATCAAAAGTGACACTTGTCAAAATATTACATCAAGACTCACCACATTTTATGTCATAGGTGTGGAAACTAGAATAGGTGGCACTATGCAAAGACTAGAAAGCGACACATGTCTAAAAACTGTAATATCTTGCCACATGTTCTACCATATACATGGAAACCAGAACACGAGGTTGACATAGTTCATTGACCAACTAGTGCACCAAAGTTTCATGGCAACAAAAAACAAAACAACTAAGACAAAAAAATTAATAGTAGAAAATCTAAAGATGAGGCGAAGCCGAGCTTTCTTCCTGGATGATAATGAAGGCATAAGGCTGGAAGGATGTGGGGAAATGAATCTTTGTGGGCTCACCTGATAAGGAATCAAACATAACATCCATGCACTTCTTGAGGAGGCTCTAGTTATGCATCTACTCGGCTAGGTACCTCCTCATCTAAAAAATGAGGGTCAAGTGTTCCTCCATGAGCCTGCATGACCTGGGTGAGGCAGGGTTGTCCAGGGTATGTTGCATTGGCACTTTGGGTGAGTTGTGTCTTTCCTCCTCATTCCAGAATTCACCACATTTGATCTCTTGGTCTGTTGCATTGGGGTCGATGGAATTCTTGCAACAATCCGACAACAGAGGACGAAGCTCCTCCTCTACCAGAAAACCTGTCATGACTGGTTCCTCGGTACCTGCTTGTGTCATCTGTTCACCGCTAGCATCTTGCAAATGATGAGGAATATCTGCCCAATGAGGATGAATCTTCTCCTCCACTATGCATCCTCCATAATTGGGCGTTGGGATAGGTGAGTGAGGCTCTTCTTGGACTTCCTTGTCCCAGTTATGATTATAATGGGGATAATGGGCTTGGTTGCTTCCTGGAAAGGGAGAGAGATTCGTAGGTCCAGTGTGTAGGTGCTTGCCTACTTGACTGTAGTAGGCCGATCCACACTTGGGATTGCCTCTCTTAAAGGGAATAACGAACCAAGCTTATGGGGAGAAGAATGCATAGTGGAGAGGCTGAAAATGCTTGGGAGGGATAGAATGAAAAAAATCGAGTCCTAGGAGGTCCAAAGCTTGATAGAAAGGGGAGAATGAGGGACTAAGGATGAAAAACGAATATAAGGGAAGCAATGGGGAAATACCTGTGTGATGATGAGTGAGGTGATGGCAATGGAGGCCATGAATGTCGAAGTGTTGCGGGAAGGAGACATCGTACCAATACCCATAAACCAGATTTGAAGCACCATTAGAGTTGTTGGACTGTCCCAACGCTCTATGCTCTGCTCAAAGTAAATGCAAGGTATGTCAAATGAATTGAGGAGGGTGTTGGTGGCGAGGGGATTTAACTTCCCTTGCTGCTAGTGCACCATGTGACATGCAGTCGCTAGGTGACACCCCATCTAGGGGATGTCCTATCCTTACTTTAAATAAATAAATAAAATAGTTTACCTTGTCTGAAATCATTGAATAACCTCTTAACCAGTTTAGTTTGCCCGTGTAATTACTTTTTTACCACTTGTAATATAAAAGAGATATCATATCCTTATTTTAAATAAATAAAAAAATTATTTTACCTTGTTCCACATCATTGAATAACCTCTTAACCAATTTGGTTTTCCCCATCCTAAATTTCCAAATAATCTTTTAGCCAATTTAGTTAACCTAATTCATTTTTTTTTTAATAAACTTAGAATTAGAAACTTAAGTTTACCTCGTCAGAAATAGTTGAATAAACCATTTAAATAATTGAATAAACCATTTAGAAATTTTAATTTACCCCTTCTTAAATTTTTGAAAAAACAATACTTTTTTTTGTTTGTTAATTTGTGCGGGACCTGTTGGCTACGCGATTAACCTGTGGCTTGAGAAACCATGACTTAGGGGCATCTAAGCCATCAAAATCACCCGGGGATCACACCCGGCCTAATCCACACCAAACCTTAACATGGTTGGATTTTTTGTCCCCGCGGGTTTCGAACCGGTGACTTTAACATCACGGAGTGGCTTAACAACACACTCTGTCACCGACTGTCCTACACCTCGGGGGACAAAAGGTATGCGGGCTTGGCCCAGTTAAAATTTCTGCAGCTAGACCACGTCCTTGCTCGGGTTTTGAGCACAAGACTTGACCTTCGTTGCAAGAACAACTTTACCATCCAACCGCCTCCGCTGACCTTTTGAAAAAACAATATTAGTGGCCATGAATATTTAAATTAAAATTTCTAAATATCCATCCACTTCCAAAAACATTCTACTCCCCCTTTTCCATGCCTTTGTGAATAAAAAATTATCCATTTAACCAACATAAAATTACCATAATAATAATCAACTATAGGTTTGACCCAATTGGGGCCACCTCCCCTCCATTTTACAGGGGAAAGAATTAGGGCCACAATACACTCAACATAAAACACAAAATAGTAGAAGATTGAAATTCATATAAAAATCATAATCTAAGATGGAACCCCACACCATATACTTTCATAAATACAAAAAAATCAACAACATGATATACTTTTGAAATTCAATGTATTAACAAACAAATATTTATATCAAACATTTAATTTTCAACATTCTTCTTCACCAAACTATAAGGGATTATCTAGTATCTTTTTGGTCATGGATTATCTAGTAGCTTTTTGGTCATGAAAGTGATGTTCTCTTTTGACGTGAATGCCATGATTGATTTTGAGGTAAAATTATTGCATGATGAGGATCACCATAGGTGAAACAAGAAACTATTGGAGGTGTGGATTCTATGGTAATATATTACAATTATCGATGAGAGGATCAAGTCCACTGCTAGTTTGGAAAATCGTAGGGCCCTAAGGTCTACACAAATCCCTTTATGAATCTAATTATGAATATTTAAGTTACTCATTACAACCTTTCTAATGGGATATGACAAGATTACCCCTATTATTTATCCTTACCCATCATTGGTCCTCTATGTATTGTGTCAATGCATTGACTTAAGCAAGGTAGGTAACTCTAGGCAGTAGACTCTTCGACAAGAAATTCTATAAACCTAACCTTGTACTTAGATACCATCATGTTTCCCTATCAAAGGGGAGATAATTAATCCACTTGATGTTGTAGGTAATGCTTGAAAAATGGTCTCATATAAAATCACATATCAAATATCTCCCATGTGATTGTGGTCATTCTAATTTTGATTTGTTGGTATTTGTTATTACACCATAGAGAGAAAATTGCATCTATCTAAAACATGGCTAGGAAAGTATTATCATTACTAAATTACTCTCTTAACCCAAAGTATTTGTGTTGAGCTATGAATCAAATCTCATCTTTGTCTCTACTAGTTACACCCACAAAAAAATGGGATTTGACCTTCTTCATGTCACAAATCAATCCATCCATATCATGTGGGGTACCAATTTTTTGGTGCATCCTTATCAAAATCCCAACTCTTTCTCTTGTGTTACACTACGTGGGGTTTCTCCATCTAGGTAAATTAGGGAAAATTTTCCTTTAAGAACTCTATTTAGGAGATGCAGCATGTCTCCTTGGATGGCTAATATCTCCTTAATCATTATATTCCTTTGGTTTTGGGATAGGTGTGAATTACAGTGCACCTATAGGAGTAAATGTTGATTTCCTAAGGTTGTTTCTTGTTCTTCCTTATGCCGTCTCTATTCTATGGATTAACAAGGGAATTTAAACAACTCAAGAAATCATAATATATCAAATGGTAAATCCCTAAGATTTAGTGTCAACCATGTGTTGGAATTATTTTGATTGATGTCAAAGGATTAATGTTATCACTAATGTCATATTATGACATTACAATACACACAACATTTCCCATTTCCAAGATATATATATATATATATATATATATACACACATACACACTACAAAAGGGGTGTATGTGAAATGGTGGTTTCAAACCCATGGGTTTGGGTTATTTGTCCATGGTATTGGGAATTAGTTATTTAATTAATGGACATGTCCCTTCATAAAGGGTTAATAAAAAGTATAAGAAGAAAAAGTGTTGAGAGAAAGAGTGTGTTAGAAAAATGGATGAACAAAGATTGAATATAATTCCTAAAGGGAAGTGTTGTGAAATATGTTTCTGGCCGTCTTGGCATTTTCACGATAACCTTTTTTCTAGGACGTTTTAGACCTTAAAATTTTTAAATGAAAGAGGAGAGATATTGGTTGACATATCGTAAGAATATCATATGTTTCCTTGTTATACCTTCAAAGATATTCACTATGGAAGTTAGGGTTCCTAAATGCTCTTGAAATAAGTTTCAAACAGATCAACTTGGCAATTTCGCTATAACTTATTTTATGGAACGTTTCAGACCTTGAAATTTTGAAGAGACATAGGAGAGATCATGATGTACATGTGATAAAAATTTCAATTGTTAGTTCACTACACGTTCTGTGATATTCTCTATGGAAGTTAGGGTTTCTGAATGGTCTTGAGATCAGTTTCAAATAAGTCGGTTTTTCATTTTCACTATAAGTTCGTTTCTAGGACTCTTTAGACTATGAAATGTTTACAGAAAATAGGATACATATATAAGTACCTCAGGTAAATATTTTAAATTTTGGTTCGTTGTAATTTCTATGATTTTCTCTATGGAAGTTAGGGTTCTTGAATGCTCTTGATATTAGTTTCAAATAGGTTATTTTGGAATTTTCACTATAACTTCTTTTCTGGGACTCTTTAGATTGTGAAAAAACCAGAGAACATAGGAGACATATAGAAGTAACTCGAATAAAAATTTCAGAATCATATTTGCAAAATTGGATACATGGCATGTTGTACAAGTTTTTTCTTTGGAAGAGGCCCAAAACAACAAGATTTTTTAAAGTTTCCAATTGGAAATTCAAATTTTAGTCAAACTAGTAAAGGAAAAAGTAGTGAGAAGACCTATTGAAGGAAGAAGTAGTGAGTAGACCTAGTAAAGGCAGAAGCAACGCGAATACACGGAGGAGGTATAAATAGAAAGAAGTCTTAGTGAAGGTTAGTGCAACTTAGAGATTGTTGTCTCATGCTAAGTTGGTTCTTAGCAATTGGAATTGGAATCTCCATTAGATTAGTGTCTATAAAGATCTGTAACATATTGGTGTCTCTTTCTAATTTGATTCTTAGCAGTGGGGATTGGTGTCTCCAATAGATTGGTGTCTACAAATATCTATAATAAATTGGTGTCTCTTTCCAAGTTGGTTCTTAGTGGTGTAAATTGGTGCCTCTAGTAGCTTAGTGTCTACAAAGATATATAAGATTAGGTTGGTTCCTACTAGAATTTGTACTAGTGGGGATTTGTTGTTGGAATACTGAGAGGGGGATGAATCAATATTCGCACTTTTAACCCCGTTCAATCACAATATATAAAATTCAACTTTATCATAAGTATTCGATATTTGATCACTTATCCATTCAATATATTGTTTCATCATAAACAATATCATTCATTAGTTCATAATAAACAACCACATATACACAATACACCATAATTTACGTGGAAACCCAAATGGGAGAAAACCACACATTTTTTTCTTATATATATCAAGAATACATTCATAGGAAGCACAAACTTTCCAATTCTCTAGCACCAACCCCCTATTTATAGGCTCCAACATGAAGAAAGCTACAACTTCCTGAATTCCCCAGCTACAATTGGAAGGAGGCTCTAATCCCCTAGTTTACAGGCTCCAACTTGAAGGAAGCTCCAACTTCCTGTGTTCTCTGGCTCCAACCAGAAGGAGGCTACAATCCCTTGATTTAAAAGCTCCAACCTGAAGGAATATCCAACTCCCTGTGTTCTCTGACACCAACTGAAAGGAGGATACAACCCCCTTTCCTTACCCCTTCCTTCCATTGGAAAATATAAGTGTAGACTCAACCTGTCACTACCACTGATATTGTAACTTCCCCTACCACCAATACATCAACCTGTCAATGTTATTGTCACTGCCACTATCACTACCATTGTTACTATCACACCAATCTGTAACTGATGATCAACCAATCATCCAACATGTCACTGTCCCTATCACCGTCACTGTCACTGATATACCATGATCAACCAACTGTAAGCAGATCCACTCACATGGATACCAAAACCATCACGATACCATGTACATCAACCATGTACTAGAATCTGTACCATACCATGTAGATAAAACATGTATCAAACATGTACCATATCGTGCATCAACCATATATCAAAACGTGTACCATACCATGTACATCAACCATGTACCATACCATGTACCAAGATCACCAAGAAGTTCCTCAAGAATGTGATAACCTCACCATGACATATACCAAACCAAATACAAAGATAGCTAGGATATGCTTCTAGTCAATGTACCATGACATCATCAAGATGTGTCTCAATATGTACCAACATCACTAAGACATGCATCCATCATGTACCACAACATCCAATTCATGTACCTCAAACATGTGCCATAACCTCATCAAGAAGTTCCTCATACATGTACCAAAAATATGTCTCAAATCATGTATCAAAACATACCTCAAATATGAAAATTTGTAAGATTCACCACAAGCTCAATTTTTTATTTCTTATTCTAAAATTTCTACATGAGGTGCTTCTGTATGTATTTTTAGACCTATGAAAATTTAACATTCTATAAAGTCCCGGAAAAGAAGTTATAACAAAAATTCCAAGATGACTTGTTTGAAACATATTTCAGGACCATTCATGAACTCCGACTTCCATAGAGAATATCTAAAATTTTAAGCACATGTACTTTGAGATCTTTCCTCCATTTCCTAAACATTTCATGGTTGGGAACATCTCAGATCAGATGTTATAGAGAAAGTAGAATAATTTCCTGAATTCTAATCTACTCTGGAGAGAAAATGTGTACAACATGCCACACACTCAATATTTGATATATGATTCTGAAACTCACACAAAAGATATAACAAACTGTAATTGTTCCAATTAAATTGTTCTCATAGAATTTTGATTCTCTATTAATAGATTATGATTGTTTTACTAGAACACTTGTTTGAGACTAGTTGTAGGACTAGTCAAAAACCCTATCTTCCACAGAGTGTATCTCCCAAAATGAAACGACTCAGAAGATAAAATGTTTACCACAAGTACCTTGATATGTCTTCTCAACATCCTCTAATTTTCAATATCTGAATCATTCTAGAAAAAATGTTATAGCGAAAATAGTAAGATTACCTTTTAAAAACATACCTTAGAACACATCACCACAAGACTTCATCTTCCCTTGAAATTTCACCCTTCTTCACTTCATTTTCCCTCTAAAATTCATACCACACTTGTACTAAGAGATCATAATATTGAATGATGAAAATGAGAAGTTCTTAATGTGTATTTATACTTTTTCAAGTACATCCTTTACTTGACTTTGGGGTTGGCATGTACTTTATTGTTACAACCACTTTACTCTTTAATTAATGACTTGTAACTTCTTGTTGCAACCATTTAGGGTCTTTTTGACCATTCTCCAGGGATTCAAATTTCATGAGGTCATAACCCCTCAACCATAAGGATCCACATGACATACCACCTATCGTTGGAAATGACATGACAAGGAATTTCCATCTATTAGTGTGCGTTATCTGCATTTATAGTTCCCTTCATGTCCTTATTCCTCAAACAACTTCGAGATTCATGACCACACCTTTGGGTTTCTTGTAGAATTTTTCAAAGTATCTTCCTATGATGGCCATGCTTAAAGATACACCATAAGGGGACCACTTTGGAGACTTCTCCAAATACACCCATCACTTTTGTTAACATCAATGAGAACTATGTATGTTTACATCAATGACAACCAACTATCCAACAATATACCCCTTTTTCATTCATGGAAACATGTATACTCCAACACTCATACTCCACATGTGACCAATTCTCCTGATCTTTCTCTCCTCGTGTTTCTCTCCCCCTTTGAAATCAATGAGAAAGGGTATCTACCCTTGGAGCTGCTCCCCCTGTCTTCATGCTTCTAATATTTCTCTTCTGATCTTTCTCTTTATTCCCTTTGACATCATGGGAAAAAGGGTAACTCCACCTATTGGTATGTCTCCCCCTGTCTTCATACTTTTGAAATTTCTTTCCTGATCTCTTTCTCTGACAATTTCTCTCCACTTGAATTCTCTGCAAGATATCATATAGATCAATATGGGTCTTCCTACATATGTTTTATTTCCTCTCTTCCGGTGCTTCTTGTCCATTGGTGCTTCCTCTTTTAATTCACTTACATATATAAAAAGCATTCAAATTTACTTGACTTCAAATCTTCATGGCTTGTCAAGTTCACATAAATTACCATACTTTCCTCCAATGATATTGTTCATGCTAATGGTTTCTCTTCCCTTGTCTTGTTGTGCCTTTCACTGCTTTCATTCACGTGACTAACCAATTTCATCTGTCAATATTCTTTCATCCATTGTTATGCATGTTCTATGATTCATGTCTTCTGTACTCTCTATTAGACCTACCAAATATCTCATGAAATCATCTATGTTAGTGTATCATAACAAATTTCCATGACTCTTCTGCTCAATTGTATACAATGTTGACCCATATGTCACCTTACCATTTTGAAGACTTCTTCGAATCTTCTGCAACTGATCACTACATATTCCTACTTCTAAACCTATCTTCTAAATCAAACTTTACATGTTTGTAACAATTTGTAATGAATATATCTATGTCTGAATACATGTCTGGAATCCTCTATATGAATCTCTGCATGAAAAGTGTGCTATTGATATTCTTCATAAATTTCAATTGATACCTACATGGGAATGCATTATGAAATATGCTCCTCAAATAATCAAGCTCTCACAAGACATTGTACACTTCTCTCTTCAAACCATTCTGAAATTGTCTTCCCAAAATATGAAAACACTTTAGACTGCTCGAAAGATAGTTCTCTGATATGTAGAGTTGTTGCTTAGAATCCCCCCCTTCAATATTCATATTTAATGGGAGTCTCCAAGCTAGATGGCTTAAGAAAATTACTCACTCTGATGTAGAGTAATATTCCTGTTCATCTATGGATTCATCATGATCTCGTACTACTGCAAATCCTGAGAGTATGATTTCTGGAACATGTTCTTCATTTACTTGCTCTTTATTCACATGTTCTTTATTCCCATGTTCTATCTTTCTTTTCCAAACCTTCTTGCATCTGATATACATGTTTTATTTTATGGAGGTATCCAATGCTTCTACAATCACAAGCTATATTTCCATAGTTGTGGCATTTGTAACATTCAATATTATGTGGGGCCAGATAAACATTTCTTGTTTGACAATTTCTTCCATAAGATTTCCAATATACAAATTTATGTCCAAAGTTGTTACAAGTAAAACAATGACCATAAAAGAAATTTTGATACCTGGAAGTGAATGATATTATTTGTGATGTAGTCCTTCTAAATTCATGTCTTGGATGATCACAATATTCTCTTTTGGTGTTTCCTTCACCATGATTAAAGCTTCTTTGATACCTAAAAGTGGAGGGTCTTCTTTGATATTCGTCTCTTTTGTAATCTTCTTCTTGAGTTTTCTTCATTTCTAGAATTTTCTTCTTTGAGGGCTTGCATTCTTCCTTCTTGATAGAGGATTTGATAAATTTTGCATAACTCTTAGACTTATCTTCATTCTTATAACTTTTCTTTTCAACTTTCTTTACTGATGGTGTGGAGATTTTTCTCTCTTCAGTGTTGTTGTTGAGCTTGACAACTTTAAATCTTAATGTCACAACTTATTCTTCAATCTTCTCACAACCTTCTTATTTATTCATCATCTAGATCTTCATGACTTCTTCCTTTCTCTTTTGTTATTCAAGTTGAGTCTTCAAAGAGACAATTTCTTCTTCAAGTCTTTTTTCATGTTGATTGAATTCTGCTTCAAGCTTATTTAAGTCCTCATATCTTTCCTTGAGATGGATAGTCAAAATATTTTCTCTCTTCTTAGCTTCCTTTATTTGTGCTACTATTTCATCTTCCAAAAACATTTTTTCTTCCAATTGACGTTTGCATGCTTCTTCAATCCTCCTGGCTTCTTCTAATTGGACTTTTAGGTTTGTAATCATTTGTTGGACTTCTTCATAGTTGGGATTTTGATACCCCTTCTTTAGCTCGATCAATTCTTCATTGAGTGAATTTTTCTCCCTTCTTTCTTTAATCATATCATATAAAGAATTGATTAATTCTTATTCAATATTTACTATGCCATCTTCATAATCTTCTTCTTCTTAATCTATCTGGAATGAAGAGCATATGTCATCTCGTTATGCTTCAACATCTTCTTTATTTTGATTAGCATGTGTTGTATTTGCGATAGTATGGGATTCCTTAAAGTATATATTATGTAGCTTATCCAAAATTTCTTTGGTTGATGAACATTATACCACTTTGTCTTTTACTAGATCCGGTAATCCTTCCAAGATAAAATCCATTGTTATTTTGTTGTTTCTCTTCAATTCCTTCTTAGTTGTAGTCTTCAGTTTATTTGAACAGGTGTATCCTCTAACAAATGAGTACCAAAAATCATACCCATATTGATCTAGGTGGATATTGGTGGCCAACCACCTATTCCACTGGCTCGAAAAACAGTTTTCCACCTTGGCAGTTTTTCGGGTTCCAAAATTTCGGGGCCGTTTTGAGGCCCTAAACAATGTTTTTTGGGATTTGGGGCCCAAGTGATTATTGGAGGCACTTACTTGGGCCAGTCAAAAATTTTTCTTCTCATTTATACCTTTCCAATGGGATATCATGCACCTAAAACAAAGATCGCATGCAAAAGTTACGACCTCGAGAAGTTGATGTACTAACTTACCCAAATGGGGCACACCTGACTTTTGGCGCTTCATCTCCTAGGGTTAGGTTTTTGGATGTCTAGGGTTTTTGAAATTCATGTTTATTGTAAAATGCCTTCAGAGCCTCATTGTAACCATATTGTTGTGAATGAGTGCATCCATCACATCTCTTCTCAAAGATAAGCCGCCACCATTCTAGCAAGCTTGTTTTCTGCTACATTTTACAGTTTCAACTTATTTCCTTATTGAATAGAAAACCAATTTTATTGTATCTCTGTTATTTTTTGTTAAGGATCTATTAATAATCTATAGTCATTTCGTTCTTCTCATAAAATCCATATCAGTGGTACCAGAGAGGTTTTCTCCTCGTCATCTTAATGCATGTCCCCAACGAGGTCAGAGTACAAAGAATGGGGTCTCGAGCTTGTCTCTCTTGAGGAAAAAATATCTCGCACACCCAAGAGACCTCTCATGGAAGGATAAAAGAAATATGAGGGGATATAAAATACTTTCAAAATGTTGCTTGAGGAAGCCCTCACACAACAAAGGAACAAGATGATGGATAGTTTTGCACAAATCCTTCAGCGACTACCAATAGGTGACACATCTTCTTCGAGCAGAGCTGTCGCGCCTTTCAAGGTACAAATAAACTTCAATATTTCTATATTTGAAGGCCATATATATGCATATGCTGTAGACAAGTGGTTGAATATACTGGAAGGGTATTTTTCTGTCCATAACTTTTCGAATAGAGAAAATATTACTTTTTTGCTCCTCAAAGCTGTTCCCCATGTCAAATATTGGTGGGAAACTTTCTGTGAGCAAAAGGAAACATAAGAATCCTCATGATTTACATTCACGACCACCTGGGAATCCTTCAGAGATGTTATTAAGGAACAATACTACCCTATTGGAAGTTATGACGACTTGTATACCAGATGGACCACACTACGGCATGAAAGAGACCAAGCAATGCCAGAGTTCACTAATATCTTCCATACCTTCTGCACCAACTTGGGTATCAAATATTTAGAGAGAAATTTGGTGCTCAAGTATCGTGGTGCTCTGCATAGATACATCCAGACTGAAATAGAATTTCTAGACATCTCGTCCTTGGGCGTGACCTACTGATATCCTGTCAAAATGGAGTAGAAGCTCAAAGAAAAGACACAGAAATTTAGGCCTGGGAACCCCTCACAGCAAAATCCAAGAAATGGTGGCCCCAACCCATAGAACAAAGGATAGAGAAAATATGGACAGTATCAGGAAAACTAGTCCAAGCTGCAAGCAAAGAAAGACACCAGAAAAACAAAGAAAGATACCGAGAAGTGGTGTGAATTCCATAAGAGCCCTTGGCATAACAGTGTTGACTACCACTCAAAGAAGTCACTAGAAACTAAAGTGAAAGCCTCTGAATCAGATGCAGGTTCTGACTCTAAGTCAAAACCAGAAAGGGGAAGACAAAGAATTTACACGAAACCTACTGCCACTGTTTCTACCACAAAGCTCCAACCTAGTGAACCAGATGAGACAGAAGAAGGAGAGTGCCTTTTACATTCACAAATGTGGGTAAAAGGCACCCTGCTGCACTTCATCGTCGATAGTGGTAGCCAAAAGAACCTCATCTTAGTAGAGGTAGTCAAGAGGCTAGCCCTACCGACAATGCCACACCCACAACCTTACACCATTGGATGGCTCCGCCAAGGAAGTGATCTCCGCATCAACCAACAGTGTCGACTATCGTACGACATCAAGCCCTTCAAAGATGAGGTATTGTGTGATGTTTCTCCTATCGAAGTTTGTGATGTTATTTTGGGCCAACCTTATTTATGGAAATGTCATGCTGTATATGAGTCTAGGCCTCGTAGTGTTATTATTACTTTGCACAGGATATTGTACAGGATACCCGAGCCAGTCCCACCTAGTTCTATTTTCTTGATCTCTGCCAAGCAATGCAGGAAGGCCATCTCTCATATGGCGAGGTTTGTCTTCTTCATGTTTCACTCTCAAAATGAGCAAAATATCACAGCCACATCCAGGGTCTTTGCGGCTGACCTCTCCACACAACATAAGCAAGTAGATAAGGTCGTGGAAGAATACTCAGATATCTTCTCCTCACCTACCGAGGTACCTCTACACTGTCAGGTCAAGCACCCCATTGATCTGACCCCTAACGCACCACTTCCCAATGGGCTAGGCTATCGCCGCTCTTTGTTAGAGAATGAGGAGATCAAGCAACAGATCCAAGAACTGCTCCACAAGCGGCACATCCATCCCATCTCATCACCTTGCAGGAGCCCAATCGTGTTGGTATAGAAGAAATATGGAACATGGTGACTCTGCATTGATTACTGAGCTCTGAATAAAATCACAATAAAAAACTATACCCACTTCCCCAAATCAATGACCTCCTTGATCAACTCATGGGGGCCAAATACTTTAGTAAGATTGATCTGAAGTCTGTCTACCACCAGGTCCCGATAGAATAGAGAAATGTATGGAAGACCGCCTTCAAGTCAAAGGAAGGCCTTTTTGAATGGCTGGTCATGCCCTTTGGTTTGAAAAATGCTCCAGCCACTTTCATGAGGATGATGGATGATATCCTGTGACCATTCACAAATAATTTTGTAGTGGTGTATCTGGAGACATTCTCATTTATAGAAAGAGTTGGGTAGAACACTTGCAACATATCCAACAGGTTCTGCACACCTTGCGGCAGCACACGCTATACGCCAACTTGTAAAAATGATCCTTTGGCATGGACAAGATCCATTACCTAGGATACATCATTGATCAACATGGTGTATATGTGGATCCAGACAAGATCTGAGTCATCCATGACTGGCCAACACCAACCAAACTCACTGAGCTTCAGATCTTCTTGATCCTTGCCAATTTATACCACAGGTTTGTGTTGGGATTCTCCCATATTGCATGGGCCCTCAAACAAATAACCAGTGGTGGTGGTAAGGAAAATATTGCGTGGGGTCGGTCCCAACAAAAAGTGTTCGATCATTTGAAGTAGAGCTTGTGCTCAGCCCCAATACTTTCACTACCAGACCTGCATCAACCCTTTAAGATCGAGACAGATGCTTCAGACTATGTTGTGGCCACCATTCTCACTCAGCACAACCACCCCATTGTCTATCATAGTGAGACACTATCAGTTGTTGTTCGTAGGTACCCTACTTATGAAAAACAAATGTAATCCATTGTGAAAGCCTACTGTCAGTGGAGACATTACAATCTTGGGAAGGAGACAGTCATCCACACTAATTATAATCCACTGCAGTTCATGCAGACACAAGGAAAATTGGAGAATTACCACCATCAAAAGTAGTCCACATACTTGCAGTAATTCCACCTCAACATCAAGTATAAAACATGAAGCACCAACCACATCGCTGATTGCCTCAGCATACCGCCAGTCACGAGACTCACCATAGTGCTATACTCTTGCATCCATGAGACCTCTGGATGGCCCCAACTCTATGAGACAGACCCGAGCTTCACCATCACCTACCAAATGTTGGGTGCCAACATAGTTGTCGATGATTTCCATCTTCAGGATGGGTTCTTGTGTCATTTGGGCCATATATGTGTTCCATCAAGTGAGCAAGCGAATATGATGTGGGAATCCCACTACATTCGGGTGGCAGGAAACTTCAGTGTCGAAAAGACAGTGGTGATGCCGCAAAAAGATTTCTCCTGGCCAAAACTTCGACAAGAGGTCAACAAGTATATCAGGTCCTGCACTGCCTGTGCTATTGCCAAACCGACCACTAAGAAACATGGCCTATACACCCCTCTTCCTACTCCTGACAGACCATGGGAATCCATCCCAATGGAGTACATTTCGGGCCTCTTGTCCACCAAGCGGGGAAATGACTGTGTTTTTGTGGTTGTTGATCACTTTTCTGAGATGGCGATTCTGGTTGCCAAGAAGAGCATCATAATAGAGGCCACTTCCAAGCTCTTCTTTGAACGTGTCTGGGTACATTTTGGAATCCCACAAACCATTGTCTCAGATCGGGACATTCGATTTCTCATCACATTCTGGTCGATCCTCTGTTCATTGCTGGACATCAAGCTCACCAAATCCACGTCCTTCCACCCCCAAACAAATGGCCAAACTGAGGTCATAAATTGAATTATTGTGTATATCCTGCACATGTATAATTCCAATCACCCTCGCACATGGGATGGGAGTCTTCCCTATGTCTATCATAGCTACAATCGAGCCCTACAAAGCTCAACTGACCATAGCCCCTTTTGGGTGGGGTTGGGATTCCATCCACTGGGTCCCATAGATGTTTCACTTCCCCTTGAGGTCACCTCGACAGACTCATATCCTGCTCCAACTGAAGCTGACAATGCCACTCGGTTCATTGAGCAGATCCATCACATCCGCTAATAGGTTCACAATATCGTACAGAAGTCCAATGACAAGGACAAGAAGCGCCATGATCAACATCAGGTGCCACATAAGTTTCAGGTGAGCAACAAAGTTTGGTTGCACTTGTAGAAATAATTCTTTATAGGACCCCATCGAAAGCTCCACCCACTCCATTATGGATTGTACATCATCACCAAGGCTATGGGGGATAATTCTTTTGATCTCAACATTCCTCTTTTCCTTGGCCCGCACCTAGTGTTCAATGTGGATCTCCTTCGACCTTATTTCCCACCATTATTGGACACCTCAGAAGTAGCAAAACAACTGACACCAACAGAGCTCAAACACGAGTGCATACAATAGGAATCCAATGAAAAGATTGAGTTGTCAAAGAAGGGTAGCTCCTACACCAAGGCAAGTGGCTCACCCAAGGCCAAAGTCAGCAAAAATTTCCTCATCTGATGGGGGAAATCAATGCAATGGATACCATTGTTTCCTAAGGATGGAGGATTAATATAGGTGGATATTAGTTGCCACCCACCTATTCCACTAGCTCAAAAAATAGTTTTCCACCTTGGCAGGTTTTCGACAGTTTTTCGGTTTCCAAATTTTCGGGGCCGTTTTGAGGCCCTAAACGACGTTTTTTGGGATTTGGGGCCCAAGTGACTATTTAAGGCAGTTACATGGGCCAGTCAAAATTTTTTCTTCTTGGTTATACCTTTCCAATGAGCTATCGTGCACCTAAAATAGAGATCATCTGCAAAAGTTACGACCCCGGGAAGTTGATGTATTAACTTACCCAAATGGGGCCCACCTGAATTTTGGTGCTTCATCTCCTAG
>JASDQU010105734.1:24764-41658 GCA_032191745.1 Picea mariana | reverse complement strand
GGGGGGGGGGGGCGTGAATCAATATTCACACTTTTTACCACTTTCAATCACAATATATAAACTTCAAATTTATCAGTGGTATTCAATATTTTATCACTTATTTATTTATTATATCATTGCATCATAAACATTACATTCATCAGTGCATAATAAACAACCATAGATACACAGTACACCATAATTTACGTGGAAACCCAAATGGGAGAAAACCACAAAATTATTTCTTATATATATCAAGAATACATTCGTAGGAATCCACAACTTCCCAATTCTCCAACACCAACTAGAAGGAGGCTCCAACCCCCTATTTAGAGGCTCCAACCTGAAGAAAGCTACAAATACCTAAATTTTCCAACTACAACTAGAAGGAGGCTCCAACCCCCTAGTTTACATGCTCCAACCTAAAGGAATCTCCAACTTCCTCTGTTCTCTAGCTCCAACTAGAAGGAGGCTATGACTCCCTGATTTACAGGCTTCAACCTGAAGGAATACGCAACTCCCTATGTTCTCCGGCACCAACTGGAAGGAGGCTACAACCCCTTTTTCTTGCCCCTTCCTTTCACTATGAAATATAAGTGTAAACTCAACCTATCACTACCATTGATACTGTCACTGCCCCTGTCACTATTACTATCACTATCACTGTCACTACCATTTTTATTGTCACATCAACCTGTACATGATGATCAACCAATCATCCAACATGTCATTGTCCCTGTCACTATCACTATAACTATCTATGTCACTGATATACCATCATCAACCAACCTTAACCAAATTCACTCACATGGATACCAAAACCATCATGATACCATGTACATCAACCATGTAGCATAATATGTACCATACCATGTACATAAACCATGTATCAAACCTGCACCATATCATGCATCAACCATGTACCGAAACCTATACCATACCATGTACATGAATCGTATACCAGAACTTGTACCATATCATGTACCAAGATCACCAAGAAGTTTCTTTGACAATGTACCATATAACATATCACTCATGATATGTCTCAATCATGCCATACACCATGTACCATAAGATATCATCAATGAAGTTACTCAAGCATGTGATAACATCACCATGACATATACCAAACTAGATACCATGACAATGAGCATATGATTCTAATCAATGTACCATGATATCATCAAGATGTGTCTCAATATGTACCAATATCACCAAGATATGCCCCAAGCATATACCACAACATCCAATTCATGTACCTAAAACATGTGCATAACCTCATCAAGAAGTTCCTCAAACATGCATCAATATGACCAAGAAATGTACCTTATACATGTACCAAAAATATACCTCAAATCATGTGTCAAAACATACCTCAAATATGAAAACTTCTAAGATTCACCACAAGATCGATTTTCAATTTTAGATTCTGAAATTTCTACCTGATGTGCTTCTATATTTATTTTTAGACCTCTAAAAATTTCATAGTATGCAAAGTACCAGAAAACAATTTATAGAAAAAATTCCAAGATGACTTGTTTGAAACATATTTCAAGACTGTTCAGGAACTCTGACTTCCATAGATCACATCTACAAAGTTATTGTGATCCAATGTATAAACTTTAGACCACATGTACTCTGAGAAATTTCTTCCATCTCTTAAAAATTATAGGGTTGGAAACTTCCCAGAACATAAGTTATAGCTAAAGTGGAAAACCTTCCTAAATGATAACCTATTCTAGAAAGTGAACTTGTACATAATGCCACATTCTCAATATTTAATATACGATTCTTAAATGTGCACAAATGATACTACATATTGTAATATTCCAATGCAATTGATCTCACAACATTTGGATTCTTTAGGAATAATTTATGATTGTTTTACCCGAAACACCTATTTAAGATTAGTTTCAGGACTAGTCAAAAACCCTATCTTCCAAAGAGTGTATCTCCAAAAATGAAACAACCCAAAAGATAAAATTTTTACCACATGTACCTTGCTATTTCTTCTTAACTACCTCCGATTTTTACTATCTGAATCATTCTAGAAAAAAAATTATAGAGAAAAATGATAAGATGACCTTTTAGAAACATACCTTAGAACACATCATCACAATGCTTCATCTTGCCTTGAAATTCCTCCCCTCTTCACTTCATTTTCCCTCTGAAATTCATACCACACTTGTACTAAGATATCACAAGATTGAATGATGAAAATGCAAGGTTCTTAATGTGTATTTATACTTTTTCAAGTACCTTCTTTACTTGACTTTGGGGCCGATCTATATTTTCTTGTTACAACCACTTTACCCTTTAATTATTGACTTGTAACTTCTTGTTGCAACCGTTTAGGGGATTCTTGACCATTCTTCAGGGCTTTCAACTTCTTGAGGGAATAAATCCTCAACCATGAGGAATCATTTGATGTACCACCTACTGTTGGAGACGACACGATAATGACTATACATCTATTAGTGTGTTATCTGCATTTACATTGCCCCTCATATCCTTATTCCTCAAAACAATTTAGGCTTCATGACCACACCTTTGGTTTTATTGTAGACTTCTTCAAAGAATCTTGCCATGAATTCCATGCTTAAAGCTACACCATAAGGGGACCACTTTGGAGACTTCTCCAAATACAACCATGTCTATTATAACTATAAAAAAAATCAATGACAACCAACTATCCAACATTGGTGTCTCTAGTAGGTTGGTGCCTACAAATATTTGTGATAGTAGGTTGGTTCCTACTAATAATTGTAAAGATATTTTTTGTGGTTTTCTCCCAAAATGGTTTCCATGTAAATCTTATGTTTTGTGTTCTGGAGTTAATATATATCATATGTGATTGCTTTATTATGGTTGATGAATGTTTGAAAAAGTAAAAAAAATCTTTTATAATGATTCTCCCCCCCTCCTCTCTTAGTATAAGTGTGTTCTCAACAATTGGTATCAAAGCGAATTCCTTCATAAATAGTCTAATGACTACAAGGTAGATCTCAAGAGAACACATGGTTAGTCAAGAAGGTTTCTCCACAAACATGGATCTATTTTTTTATGAAACAAATTATTCATTCTTGAGAATAAGGATGAAAACCTATTTAATGGATCTTGGTTTTGAAAATTTTCCATCATTTGTGACTAGTTATACAGTCCCAACAATGCCACCAACATATGCGGTTAGGAAGAATCCTAGTGAAAATATTGCAAAAGCCATGAATTCCATCTTGTGTGGTCTATTAGAATCCGAGTTTGTCAAGGTGATGCATTTTAGATTGAGAAATGAAATTTGGGACAAGCTTCAAAACATCTATGAAGGCGGTGACAAGGTTAAGAATGAAAATCTCCAAACTCATAGAAGACAGTTCGAGAGTTTGAAAATGAAAGAGGAAGAAAATATTGTATCATGTCTCCTTCATGTGGATGAAATTGTCAACACCACCAGAGGACTTGGGGAAAAGGTTGAAGAACCAATGATTATACAAAAGGTGTTAAGGTCACTCCCCATAATATTTGATGCTAAATTCTCTTCTAGTGAAGAAATGAAGGATTTTGATAAACTGACAATGGATAAATTACATGGGATCCTCACGACATATGAAATGAGGACATAGAAAGAAAATACATCAAATAAAGAAGCATCCTTCAAAACCTCAAACAAGACAAAGAAAAAAGAGAAAAAAAAAATAGCTTCGACAATGAATCAGATGCGGTGGAAGCACATTTTGTGAGAAAACTCAAAAAGAGATGTGGAAAATACAAAGGTAAGTTTCCCTTTAAATGCGTTATTTGTGGAAAAGTAGGTTATTTTGTTGATAAGTTTCCATATGTAAAGGATTGAAGTAGTGATGATGAAGAAGACCATAATGTAAATAAAGGGAGCAAACATCATCAACACAAAAAGAACCACGAATAGGAAAAGCATGAAAATAAGAAGAACTCTTATAAATAGAAGAATATTCTCTACTCAAAATGGGTTAGTGACTCATATAAAGAAATTAGTGGAAGAAGTTTCGATAGTAATATAGAAGAAAATCTATTTATGGCAATTGAAACCAAGAATGATGAAGACATAAGGAAAGAAATGATGGTTTCATAAGAAAGGGAAAATTCAAAAACAAATGGGGAAGTGGATATTGAAGAAGAACTCATGTGTTCCTTAAGAAAAATAAAGAAGCTTACGAAAAAGAATTTGAAACAAAAGGAGAAGCTGTAGAAACATGAAGAATATGATCATGATTCAAAAGCCAATATTTCACAAAGCCTTGAAGAAACAGAGAAGAATATTATCGGCCTAAAGATTCAACTAGAAGAAGAAAAAAGGATGAAAGAGGTGGTGAGAATCCATTTGAAGAAAAAGGAAGAAAACTACAAAGAGATAGAATCTGAAATTGTTTCCTTAAGAAAGGAACTAGATGAAACAACTATTAAGTTGAATATAAACTTGATGTTTGAAAAGAGTAATAAAACATTAGATTATATCATCGATTGTCAAAGGTCTCCCTTCATTAAGACAGGTCTTGGATATGATGCTTTTGTTTCCTCCCTACCTATGCCTATCATTTCTACAACCAGGGGAATTTTATTTGTTTTAGGTGGAGTTCAGACTGGTTTTCTTGAAGAGCAACCTATTGTTGATTGTGGTGAACAAATTGATGAGTTCTCTGTTTCTCACATGCCATAATTTGAGAACGATGTTACAGATGACATTGTTGTTGATATGTCAGGTTGTTCTACTCCTACAAGTGAACCTAACCATGAGACCACTTCCTATGATCATCCAACACAAAAATTTGTGCCCTATCTTCATCCTCACCATAAAAATCGAAGGAATTTCAATCATGATTTTAGATCTTTGTAGAAGAGATGTGAAAGACAGAGTTTTGGAACGATGTTAACTACTAGGATAGATTATGGTTGGATTGATGGATGGTTATGGAATCGTTTGACTAAATGTTTGAAGACTTTGTATCGTTGTGTACCATCAGTTGTATAGTTGTGCAACGTTCCTCTTACTTACTGGTGATTTACCGCGGATCGAACCAACATGACAATCAACTAGAGTTTCAACTAGGTTGTTTGTCAACTAGAATTTTCAATGAGAACTTTTGTTTCTACTTATATATCCCTCAAGGGGGGGATACTTAAAGTTGTTGATATGTGAACCCAACTGATGTCTTCTTGTTGAATCAATTTTTTTCTTGTTGAATTGACTTGGATTTGTTGAGATTGATCAAACCATGTTTGACTATTTTTGGAGATGGGATACTACTTATGTTGGATACAGAGACTGTCTAGATTGATAGAGACTGATTATCTTGCGTTGTTTGTGACAATGTTCATACTTCTTCAAGAGTTTTTGTTTATCTTGTTTGAGTATTTTTTGCAGTGAGAACAAATTAAGGGGCATGCAATTGAGAGTAATATCCATCTCATCACTTAGTGCTTAAGGAGAAGCATAAGCTTAGGGGGAGAATCCCTTTTCCATTAATATAAAGGGGGGAAGTTGCAGATAGGGGGATACTTCTTTCTATTCCTAGGAGAGTTGCAAACAAGGGGATAATATTTCTATTCCTGGTGCACTATGTGTTTCGTTGCAAGATTGTCATCAATGACAAAGGGGAAGATTTGTTGGAATTATTGTCATTGATGTCAAATAATTAATGTTGTCATTAATGTCATATTATGGAATTACAAAACACACAACATTTCTGATATTTGTGTGTGTGTGTGTGTTTGTTTACAAGCATATTAAAAAATAGATGCATGTGAAACAAGTAAAAAATGAAATAGTGGTTTCAAACCCATGGGTTTGGGGTATTTTCTCATGATATTTGAAGTATTTTCCCATGCTATTGGGAATTAATTATTTAATTAATGGACATGTTCCTTCATGAAGGTTTATGAAAAAATATAAAAAGATAAAGTATTGAGAGAAAGAGTGTGTGTGAAAAATGGATGAGGAAAGATTGAATATTATTCCAAAATGGAAGAGTTGTGAAATCAATTTCATGTCATCTTGGAATTTTTACGATAAATTATTTTCTAGGATGTTTCAGAAATTGGAATTTTGAATAGATGGAGGAGAGATTGTGGTGTACATTTGATAAAATTTTCAGAAGTTGGTTCACTATACTTTTGGAGATATTCCCTGTGGAAGTGAGGGTTATAAAATGCTCCTAAAATCAATTTCAAATAGGTTAGTTTGGCACTTTCACTATAACTTATTTTGTAGGATGCTTAACATGCTGAAAGTTTGAAGAGATAAACGAGAGATCATGTTGTTTATGTGGTAAAAATTACATGTGTTCGTTTGCTACACATTCTGAAATATGATCTGTTGAAGTTAGGGTTTCTAAATGGTCCTTAGATCGGTTTCAAATAGGTCAATTTGGCATTTTCACTATAACTTTGTTTTTGGGACTGTTCTGACTGTGAATTTTTTACAAAATAGAGGAGACATACATCAATACCTCAGCTAACAATTTCAGATGTTGGTTCACTTCATTTTCTAAGATATAGTCCATGGAAGGTAGGGTTCTTGAATGCTCCTGAAATCAGTTTCAAACAGGTCATTTTGTCATTTTCACTATAACATCGTTTTTGGAACTCTTTGGATTGTGAAAAATTTAGAGAAAAAAGGTGACATATAAAAGTACATCGGGTAACAATTTCATAATTATATTTGCAAAATTGGATACGTAGCATGTTGTACAAGTTTGTTCTTGGGAAGAAGCAAAAAACAACAAGATTTTTGAAAGTTTCCATTTGGAAATTCAAATTTTGGTCAGACCTGGTAAAGGAAGAAGTAGTGAGACAACTTGATGAATGCAGAAGTAGTGAGTAGACCTGGTAAAGGAAGAAGTAACAAGTAGACCTGGTGAAGGAAAACATAGCAATAAAACTTGATGAAGGTTGGTGCAGCTCATAGATTGGTGTCTCTTGCTAAGTTGGTGCTTAGTGGTGGGGATTGGGGTCTCTAGTAGATTGATGTCTGTGAATATCTGTAAGAGATTGGTTTCTCTTACTAAGTTGGTTCTTAGTGGTGGGGATTGGTTTCTCCAGTGTATTAGTGTCTACAAATATCTATAAGACATTGATGTCTCTTACTAAGTTGGTGCTTAGTGGTGGGGATTGGTGTCTCCAGTAGATCAGTTCCTACGAAGATATGTAAGAGCATGTTGGTTCATACTATAATTTGTACCAATGGGGATTGGTATCTCCATTAGGTTGTTTCCTATAAATATTTGTAACAGTAGGTTAGTTCCAATAAATAATTAGAAGAATATTTTTTGTGGTTTTATCTCGAAAGGGTTTCCATGTAAATTTGTGTTCCATGTTCAATAGTTAATAGATCTCATCTGTGATTTTTTTCTTATGGTTGATGAATGCTTGAAAAAGTAAAAAAAATTCTTATACTGATTCACACTCCCCCCTTTTAGTATAATTTTGTGCTCAACACCATGCTCTCATATTAATGTGTAGAGTGCACCCAATAAAACCTTACTCTAATAATCATGAACACATACTTATTTTCCTTTGTAATCAATTATTATTATTATTATTATTATTTAACTTTAAGATGATTTACTCATTTAATTGGATCCCAAGGATCATTGTTGTGTATTAAGTCATTTAGGTACAATGTTGAGTAGCCATCTTA
The DNA here is from genome assembly GCA_032191745.1 of Picea mariana. Taxonomy (NCBI): domain Eukaryota; kingdom Viridiplantae; phylum Streptophyta; class Pinopsida; order Pinales; family Pinaceae; genus Picea; species Picea mariana. The sequence goes on along the minus strand of JASDQU010105734.1, from coordinate 34,010 downwards.
GAAATGCACTTGTTCAAAATTAAACCAATGTAATAAAGAGGTGTCAAGACTCCTTACTAACATGCTTCCATAGCCACTTTAGTTTACTTCTTCTAGGCCTTATGTTGATGTGAAGGCTTGAAAATTTTCATTGTCCTTGTGTATTTATTCAAAGGAAAATAAAATGTGACATGTTTATCTCTTAACTAAATCTTCCACCCATGCTTGAATTCCCAAAATATCCAAGTATTTATCTATACTCAACCCTTCTTTTCTTCTAGTGTTTCAACCCCCTCCCTTGTGTTATACCACAAATTGCCACATCAATTTCATTTATGAGATGGCTTATCCCTTTTCCCTAGATTGAAAACTAAAATCCCATCCTGCTTTATCAACCTCATCTAAAAAAACATATTTTTTTCCATCCGCAGATGACCCATGTGAAAACTGCAGATGTCTGCGCCTTGCTAGTTTTTAATCCACAAATTCCCTAAACAATTATGAACAAATAAAATATTTCACATTTTCAGGTGGATTTTTCGGTTGGGATCATTCCCAAACTTCTATTGGCCCATACAAAATGGAAGACAACCACCTCAACCCCTTGAGGATGGTGTAAAATCACCTTTGAGGGCATGGATGAGGAGGACAACCTACGTGCAATATTATGCTGATGAATTTGCAAGCTTCCCTATTTTCCTTGATCCTCTTAGTAGCATCCCCCTAACATGGAACATGTTTTCTAGTATTCCTTCCTCTCCCATATGTGGTTGTAGGGTGTGTTCCTATCCCTTCCGAGTCATCTGAGGAAGATCCATCGTGATGAGTTGATTATTGAAGGACCAATGGAGGAACCTGAGCAGTTGACTTCGAGGCAAAGTCATTGGTTAGATTCAGGTTGTAACTATCCAATTTAACCGTTTTCAATAAAAGAGTTCTCTTTCCCTCCATACATGTGTAAATTGATTCAATTTTTTGATATATGTTAGTTTTGTTCATATCATTGAAGTTTTGCACATTATATGTATGCTTTGAATTCATAACTTCCTTGTTGCAACATAGACTTGGTCTTCTTTTACAAGTTGAAACCAGTGGAGATCAGGAGAAAAATCAAAGGTGGAAAGTGAGGATCGACATCATATGTAGGATATAAGCTGTGAAGTCTCTCCTTCTCTCATTCTCTCTTTCTCTCCTCAAAGTAGTTGTTTTATTATAGCGTTGTTGTGTGTGAGGGTAGGTTATGTCTTTTACATATGGTCTCCCTCTGTTGTGACATGACCCAAGGTCACAGGGGAAAAATCCCATAACAGAATTGACAACCATACTAGGGACCTCTTCTCCTAGTTTGAGCCAGTCTTAGGTTGTCTTGTGTTGTCGTTGATTTCTGTAACTTTGTCTATTTTATAGGCTTTCTTTTCAAAGCATTTTCCATCTAGAAACTTTATCCAAATTTTCTAGAAGCCTCCTTCTGGATTGGAATTTTTATTTTTCAAGTTTTACTGGTGCATCCACCCTTTGTCCCTTTATGGTTCACGGATATCCACGATTTGTATTTGTTTGACCCACAAGTCCTAGTGTACATAGTCACAGATCTGTGTAAGAATTGGAATTTTTTAGCCTTTCTCTTAGCTTTGGGAGGGTCTTGTCTAGTTCTTCAGTGTAATCTAAGTTTGTTGGGTTTTATTTTAACTTTGATTACTGTGTTAAGTCTCTAAAAGCTCTCAAATCATGTAAAATGTCTTACTTCTAGTTAGGTTAGTCTTTTGCTTATAAGTTTCTTTCGGTTGATTGAAAGGTCAGTCATGTGTAGCTGGGTTGAGTTTCTGGTTTGATTATTGTGTTTCAATGATTCTTGACTATTTTCTTTATTTTCTTTATTTTAAATTTACTCTCCAACTTGTGTTTCAATGATTCCTAGGTTTGTAACAGAAAAGACAAAAACAAATTGATTGTTAGTTATCCTTTCTCTTGATCCCTTGCCTTTGAACTTTTCAAGAAAGGAGTCTTGCTTACTAGCACTCATGTCTTTAGGAATTTTATTTTCTTTGATAGTTATTGATTTCGGTTATAGTAGCCTTCCATAAAAGAAAAGAAATCATGTTTGCAAAGATTTTTCATTTCCTTCAAAGAAGTATTTTAGGTTGCATTGTGAAGTGATTCAAAATCTTGCATACAAGAAAAGTATGTTTCTTTAATTTTCAAAAGTATTAAACAAAAGAGTTTGTTTTTATCTAATGCATTGCTCGCACTTCTCACTTTCAATGAAGAAACCACATTTTTTCTTTGTGTTCTCAAAGTGTTTTTCTTTGGGTCAATCAGAACATCATCTAAGGTTCATCCATAACCCTTTTGAGTAAGTAACAACCAATAAAAAAAAAACATTAAATAAAATTTATTAAACATTTTTTCATTCCAATAGAATACACAAACAAGTTTAGGCTAGGGCCTTGGTTCAGGTTGGAGAGTAAATTTCTCCAAGTCCACAAAACAAACCTAGGAACCTTAGATAGGGAGTGTAAAATCCAACTGTTGTATAGGTGTGGTCAGGAAGCTTCTCTCACACAGGAGATAAACACGAGGTCGCATAAGGGAGAGCCAAGGATATTCCCCTCTAAAGCTTAACCAAGAGTAGTGGAGAGATAGTATATTTGGGGTTTTCCCTAAAGTAATACTAACTCATTTGGAATCAGTCCTTTGCAAATTTTGAACCCAATTAAAGTTTTCTAAAGTGATATTGGGACTCTTGGTGTCAGTCCTCTAAAGCTCTTGACATAGATTGAAATTGTTTTAAGTTACATTGGCCCTTTTGTAGACGATCCGATGGAAAATATTCAGGATTTTTTACCATTACCATACATTCAATATCAATTATCGACTATCCACCCAGATGTTGACTACGAGTTAGTAACCATAGTTTATCTTCCTAGGAATCTCAGAGGTGACTATAGGGGTTTGTCTTGGCACCTGGGTAGATTTCATATCACACTTTTCAATACTGCTGGAGGGTGCCCCGCGAAGCATGGGTATTTGCACCAGATAAGGCTGGTCAGTGAAGGTTAGGATAACTACTTTTCTCTCCTTTCTTTGCTGGTCCATAAGACTTAATCAACCTATGCCTCTGTCGGGAAGGTCCCTTCCTTAATTCATCACCTTTACAGTTTCAGGACCTAATCCACCTGAGTCGGGATATTGGAAAAGTAGTTTGTGTTTGATGTTACCTCTAGGAATTTTTTAGTGGTGTGATTAGTGATCTTATATTGTTTTAAGAAGGTGTGTGGATAATCTCCTAGAGATGAAAAATAAAATTTGCTAATCAACTTCCCTATAGATCGAGGATAACTAAAAGTCTTCCACTAGAGGAAGAAGTTAGAAATAATTATCCTCCTCCTATGCTAAGGCATCATCTTGATCAATCCAGTAATTTTATACCGATGGGTCTAATCGAGATCTCAGCTATGGAACCCTAAGAAGTTAACGCTTCAAAACTGGAGGTTGTAGCTATTGAAGATATTAGAGCCAAAGAATACACTCAGACATTCAACCCTCCACTAACCAAAAATTTTCCATCACTTTTGGTACAAATTTCGCCTCCTAGATTGAAATTTACTGATTGTATCCCTCTGCACTGTGCCGCTATGGATGAAACTCCAAAAGTGCTTGGTTTGAGATTCCCCACAAATCCAACTTCAACAATAGTCATTAGCGGGATCTTTCCTCTTGGTGCATCTAACATAATAACTAGTGTGGTTTATTCCACCATAGTCACTCCGATCAACAACACTGCTCCACTAGTCATTGGTTCCACTCTTTCTATGAGTGCATCCATGTATTTTCCATCGAAAATCAATTCTTTCTCATAATTTAGTGTGTCATTGATGGGAATGCTTAACACGTTGACTAGTTCCCAGTTGGCGTCCCAAGTTTCTAATGTTGGTGTGGGGAGTTGTTAAATTTCATACCAAGTGATCCCTTGGGGTGGAGGTCATATTACTCCATCGTTCCCATCCGTTGGGAGAAGAGATTTCCCATATTCCAGTCCTAACCCCTTCGGGGGATGGATCACTTCCATGGGTGTTGCTAGCATGCCACCCACTTCCACTTCGTTCACATTTTATGGTGGATTCCAGGGTAATCATTTCACCACGTCTACAGTGTCAGCACGGGGAAACCTCTTTCAAGCTTAGTGGAATCCTATGAAAGGTTCTTTATCTTCACAAGGGATGTCGTCAAGGGGGAATCCTTTCTTAGTTAGTATAACCCCACGCAATGACTAGTTCCTTCATAAGGAAAGTCGGCAGGGGGAAACCCTATTTTTCCATCTGGGAATCACATAGGTGGAGGTTATCCTTTGTTCATCTACAGCCAATAATATTTTACCCAAAGCTTTGTTCCATTGGAAAACTCTTCCAGGAAACTTGGTGCTAGTTTCAATATTGGACCTTCTTTTCATGTTGTTAATCAGTCGATGAAACAACCTAGGCTATCTTTTCTAGAAAATCTTCATTTGCTAGTTTTTTCTAGGTTGATGAATGACCTGATTCGTCATGAATTATGGTGCTTGTCTATTTTTTTAAACAATGACTCGATCCAATTACATTTTTTCTAGCACAGCCACACAAGGGGTGAAACAAAATGGTATATATAACTAGAGAGGTTCAAGTATGAAAAATTTGGTGATCTCACCATGGTTTTTCTCAACCACTTCTATCTCCCTGTCCAGTATGATGCCAGTATAGAGATTTTGGTCAACTTTGAACAAGACAAGGATACACACATTTTTTTATCATATTTGGGAATGGAGGAGACAAATGAGTTTAATTAAATCCATGGTTCCACCATAGTTTCTCTTATAATGGTTCCTTAATTTGTTTCTTCCTTATATCTATAAGGATGTAGCAACTTTAGGCATATTTATTGAAGAACAGACAATTTTTAGAGCATAAAAATTGGAGTTGATTTACACTCAATCATGAATGGTTTATGAGATCATGCCTAACACACCCCGGTCAACCCTCAATGCATCGAAACCATATTCATGACCACATGTCATTGGCATTGTTGGTTCCTCCCAAAGCAAAGTCATAGATTTGGTCTCTAACCAGATGCAACAATTGTCAATTCAAAAAGCTACAACTGGCCCATCCTCTGTCTCGACCAACCCCACCACCCAATCCTCATATCTACACAACATGAAATCGAAGACTCAAAAGGGTCCTCAACATCCCAGAGAGAAAAAGAGAGGAAATGGAAAGAAGGGTAGTGGGGGAAACAACAAAAATCCTAATAAGAATTTTGAGGGGGAAAAGAATGAAAATAGAAAGGTGAAGTTCCCATGCAAGATTTGTGGGGATGATCACCTTACTCATCAATTCTTGAATATGGAAGAAGCCTAACATTTGATAAAGTTGAAACAAAAACAACAACCTATTGTATTGAAAAATGTGTTTCTTCAAGGATAAAATATGCAGGTTGGATCTTCCACTTCCAATCTGCAAGGGGACACTTCTAGTGCACCTTTGTCAGAAATATCTTTCGCATTCATTAATATGATTGACTATACAAAGTTAAATCAAGAGGAGGTAAACTTGTCGACCATAAATCATGATTATGGTAATCTAGATTTGAGAGTGAAAGGTAATTAAACTTCTGATCATCAAGAGCCTCTCCACATAGAAAAACCTGAGAAGGAAATGATGTCGTGCATACCGAAGGGTGTGTACAAACGGGTGTCACATAACCCTAATGCTCGAGTTGCACCCAACTATTCCATTGTTGAGGATTTATCTCAAATGTTGTGTGCGATGTCTTCTCTAAAGGTGCTTCAAAGTTTCCCCGGTAAATACACTGCATTGCTATCCACGATCGAAGTGGGGGATTCTTCTAGCCAGCTCACTATGAATTTTGATGTTATTGATGTGAATCCTCCCCTTCCTCATCATGTATCCTTCCAGATCGAATTTTTTTTATGAAAAACACGTGATTAGGAAAATCACTGTTGATGAGGGAGATTCCATGTGTGTCATGTATTTGTCTTGCCGGAAAGCTATCGACTCTCTAGAGCTCACACCTTCTCCTACTTTCTTGACAACATTTGACGAGAGATCATTTAGACTGCACGACCTTATTTCCTCTTTTCCATTACATTTGGGAGGAAATATCATTTCTATAGAAGTAGAGGTATCTTATGCACCGCTCGACTATAATCTATTGTTGGGAAGGAGTTGGAATTACGTGATGACAATTCTCATATCATCGGTATTTCAAATTTTATGCTTTCCCCATTAGGGAAGGATTGTGACTATCTATCATATGGTTTTTAACCATTCTATATTTGCAGTTAATCAAGGATCTATGGTCCCATGGATCGACAACTCTCAGTTGGAAACTAAGAGCATCGGTGTTGGAATGTGCCCTTCTCTCATGGGAAATTTTAATATCCCAACATCAATATCTTATACTTGTTCCACCATAGTTGGATTTCAAGATTTGAGTCCCCTATCTCTAGTGACAAGAGTTGTGTCATTTAGAACTTCATATCTGCAAGATCAATGGGTGTTACCCTCGCCATGTGAAACATTCAATGGTCGCACACATGCCAGGATGGTTATGCCATTGTCTTCAGTTGAGGTCGCTTATCAAGATATCCAGTGCACTACTACATACCTTGATCAAACTCCTATATAGAAAGAGGAGGATGATTAGTACCCAGAGCCCGTCTAGTCTCAGAATTATTCAACTTCTCAAGACTATCTTGATACTTTCATGTCGTCAAGCGAGGATATTATTGAGGAAATGACTAGGTTGGAAAGGCCATGGGAGGATATGCATCATCAATCGTATTTTCTCCTCGATATCAGTCAAGTAGAAAGAGGAAAATTTAAGTCAGTTGTGAGTGGAAATGATAGTGAGAGGGTGAACCCCTTAGCAAAGAACGATGTCTATGTTGAGGGAAATATGGAGAATATATTGGAAACCATCCCGATTAACATTTCTAGAACCAATGATGTTGTTGAAAATGTCATTATTGGAGTAGGATGTTCTTAAGATGAAATTCATCAATATACGATACTTTTCAAATAATTTTGTAATGTTTTTTCCTAGTCATACAAGGAAATTCCTGGCATAGATCCTCAGATTGTCAAACATGAGATTCGAATCAATGAAAACACTAAGCGTGTTTAGCAGAAATTGTGACTGGTCAACCCAAGGAAAGCAGAAGAAATCAAAGATGAGGTGGAGAATTTTCTTAAAGTTGGCTTTATCTACCCAGTACCATTGACAAAATGGGTGTTTAATCCCGTGTCGATCGACAAGAAATAGGGTACGATTCATGTATACATGGATTTCCATGATTTGAATCAATATTGTCCTAAAGACAACTTCCCTACATCATCCATTGATCAAATCCTTGATGAGTGTACAAGAAGTGATATTTTCTCTTTTATGGATGGTTTTTCTGGTTATAACCAGATACAAATCCACCCCGAGGACCAACACAAGATGACTTTTATTTTTCTTTGGGGAACCTTTGCATACAAAAATATGACATTTGGCCTTAAAAACACTGGAGCCACTTTTCAGTGGGCCATGATGTTCTCTTTTAAAGATATTAAGCACATTGTGGAGGATTACTTGCATGATCTCACCACCAATTCGTGTAAAATGGCACAACACCTTTTACACCTTCACCTTGTCTTCGAAAGATGTCACCACTATTGAATTTGTTTGAATCCACACAAATGCATCTTTTGTGTAACGTCGAGATGTCTCTTAGGATTCATCGTTTCAACTAACATGATCATGGTTGACCCTTTAAAGGTTGAGGAAATAACACAGTTTCCTCCCTCACGCACAGTGCATCAAATTTAGAGTTTACAAGGAAAGGTGAACTTTCTTCGATGTTTTGTACCGAACTATGCTAATATCACAAAAGGTTTTATACACATTTTATAGAAAGGGGTTCCTTTTCATTCAGATGAGTCGACACAATGTTCTTTCGATGCATTGAAGAAGGATTTAATTTCCACTCCTTTGATTAGCTCCCTACATTATAATAGAGATTTCATGCTATATCTTACAACAGTTGAATCTTCGATTGGCATGGTCTTAGTTCAAGAAGATGATGAGTGCTGGCCCTTGACCAAGTTTTGGGAGATTCTTGGTCATATTGACATATTTTGGGACTTCGACAACTTGTCAAAGGAGGAGCGCAAGATGAAGTAGAGATCAAGGGATCTCAGCCCACTTTTGGGTCCTTTTTGGGTTTTTGGGATTATGTAACGGGATTGGGATGTCAACCCATGGGTTTACCCATGTTTAGGCCTATTTTGTATGTATAAATAGAAGGCTAGGCAATGTAAGAAGTATTTGAATAGTGCATCTATGTGATGTGAATGTATGCTAAGTGTGAGTAGAGTCTGTAAGTGCTTTTTGCATGACTGTAAGAGACTTGCAGAGTTAAGTGCAGGTCCTTGTAGCAGATTGTGGAGGGATTTATGCTATAATGCAAGGAAGAAGGATCTAGCGAGCTACGCAGATCTTATGTCCTATGTGGAGTAAGGGTTTTGATGGCTCAGTGCGTGTAACCGAATGACTGAAGATAATAAAGAAGAAGAGTTGGTGGACGTAGCCCCAGGGTGGGGGTGAACCAAGTAAACACTACGTTGTCTTGCTTTGTGCTTGTCTGGATGTGTTTATATCTTATTTTGCTAAGTGATTTAAGATGATTAGATAGATATGCTTTTTCTTAGTGCTAATGACATGTGAGAATGTTAGATCTGATCCATATGAATGTTCATAGTGCCTGATCCACTAGATATACCTATCTATTGATGTTAAGCGCTTAAGTACGTTATATCAGTGTGAATGCTGTGAAGCCCTGTTTTATCATTGAAGTGATTATTGATTGTATATTGGGGAACTAGTGGTGCTAAGTGATTTATTAAGTAGTACAATCACAGATCTATGCCCTAGCTAAGGTTGCAAACACCTGATTCTTGCAACCACCCCTGCCTCTACCTCGGGTGAGACTTCATCTGCTTCGCAGGTGTTGCTGAAAGGGAAAGTAGTTAGGGCTTTGTTGGTGCGTTGTTGTAGCATTGAAGCCTGGGTATTCCACTGTTCCAACAAATGGTTCCATTGCCAGGACCTGGAACTATGATTGCTAGGAACTAAGAAAGAAGAATCTTTGTGTAAAGATTCATCCTGAAATTGTGAAAGCTCGATACGTAGATCTGTGCCCTAGTGAATAGTATTCTACTTGAATTA